>OX465376.1:21620181-21814585 GCA_950004255.1 Mesopsocus fuscifrons
GCATCACATGCGGCATCGGTTTTATCGGATCACCAACCCGGGCAGTGAGCGAGTCCTGGTCGAACCGCGCCGGAAAAGCAAAAAGGTTGTTATAAATCTATGGAAGCACTACAAGCGCTTTCGATTTGACCTGCACTCAGTGAGGTTGCATAGGTTCAATGCATATTTAGTAGAACTGTTTTGGAAGGAAAGAGGTCTGGAAAAAATGAGAGACATCGTTCACTCAACTGAGTCAACTATATCTTAATTTTAGGACACGGTTGGTTATTGAAATGTTCTGAAAGAGAAAATATGTCTTTTTAAAGTCAGAAATTGCTATTTTGTCATTTTACGATCGAGTGATTTTTGTCAGTAAAATATTAACCGATCGTACAATCACAACACAGCCAGTTAATTTCTGACGTTTAAAAGACATGTTATGCCAGAACGTAATATGTCTGCGCTACGTGTTTCACGGTAGTGTTTTCGCCTTTAAGGGCGGACACAGGAGTGGCACGAGAATTTTCGGCAAGTTCGATAGCGCTTGTTTATTCTTACAGGTGGGGATCCGCGGTATATTCCCCGGGGCGCGGGTAGTTCGAGGGGTGGACTGGCAGTGGGAGGATCAAGATGGCGGCAATGGCCGACGTGGGAAAGTCAACGAGGTCCAGGATTGGTCAGCAGCTTCCCCCCGCTCCGCCGCTTATGTCATCTGGGACAACGGCGCCAAGAACCTTTACCGCGTCGGCTTCGAAGGAATGGTCAGTGCATCTCACTGTCACTTTAGATTTAAAATATGTATTGTGATTGTTGATGATGATGACATTGATGACTAAATATTTCAGAACATATCTCATATCTCCAACAATTTCCAAAATAAAAATGGTAGGGAAAAACAAAGAACAAACAGGCTTGTTTATTAACCCTTGCCATACCCTTGCCAAGACATTTTATATTTCAGAACAAATTAAATAGAAAAATTCAGAATTCAAATAGCACTGTGTCTACCGCCTTGAGCCGAGTCTGAAATTCCAAAAAATTGGCTGTATGGCTTCAATATTTGGAAAATTATACTTATACTTCAGAAGAAAATTGATATAAAATATCTCACAATTTCAAAGCTTAATGTTAGTTGTCTCAAGAGTCCTCTTAAACGGTTTCAGGCGGATTTGAAAGTGATTAACGACGCGAAAGGGCAGACCGTGTACAGAGATCATTTGCCACTGCTGGGCGAGCAGGGGCCGGGGAGAGCTGGACCGCATGGTCTGCAGGTCAATGATCAGGTTAATGTCGACCTGGAGCTGGAGATTGTGCAGAGTCTCCAGCATGGCCATGGAGGATGGACTGACGGCATGTTTGAGTGCCTCGGCTCTACTGGAACTGTTGTCGGTACGTAGCTACACGACCAGGGTCTATTCCCGACTTGTTATTAAGAATAGTCGCAGGTTTGGGAATAGAGCTTGCATTGGTCACATGAACATACTTGTTTCGTTTTAATCTTGCTTCATCATGTGTGTGTTCAGTGTGGGCTGCATGTGGAAACTGGTGCATATACTTCTGGAATGTCCAGTGACAGATCTATCAGAAAACGGTTACATTTGAAACATATTTTGTAACCTCTACAAACAGAAGCTAGTTTTCGGTCTCACCGTGAAGAGTTCAAGAAAGTTGGGACCTGTCTCCTGGCCCTGGCCCTTCTAGGACCGTCAGAGTTTAAAAAGTAGGCACTTGAACATGTTTCTCTTCCCCTAGGTATTGACGAGGACCATGACATCGTGGTATCATACGTGAGCGGCAACAGATGGACCTTCAATCCAGCGGTGCTGACGAAGGTGTCCGCGCAGCCCGTCTCAGCAGGCTGTGAAAGTCAGCAGCAGTTCGCTGTGGGGGACCTGGTGCAGATCTGCAGTGATCTGGACCGTATCAAGATCCTGCAGCGAGGGCACGGGGAGTGGGCTGAGGCTATGACGCCGGTACGCACTGTTCATCATCAGTTTATTCATTATTTAAAAATAATACATGGAGAAATAGATGGTGATATCTACTGTTCTAGTGTCGCCCGTGGGAGAGATGATGTTTCAGCCAGTTATAAAATTTCAAAAGAGAATTACAAGAATTATGGCTGAAGTGCCACCGCGCACTTCTTTCAGGTCACTTTTTCAGAAATATTTAATTCTCCCTGCTCCTTGTGTTTTTCTTTATCAGGTAATTTTAACTGTCCGCGAACGTCCTGAAAACTTCCATCTTAATTCAGACTTTCACTCTTATGAAACTCAGTCTTGTTCAGATATACATTAGTCAAATTTGCTACATACATCCCTTCGGTTCAAATGGTTCTCCAATCTTGAGTGATACAGTGATTTGATTGGGTTGTTGTTGTTTCAGACACTGGGGAAGATAGGTCGCGTGCAGCAGATTTATCATGACAACGACCTTAAAGTAGAGGTGTGCGGGACTAGCTGGACTTATAACCCTGTGGCGGTCACCAAGGTGGCCAGTAGTGACGGCACTGTGCCAGGCACCTCTAGTGGTGGTGAGTACACTACACAACCAAACATACCGCAGACTTATCTATTTGCCTCTATAATGTCTACGAAGACAGACACTTTGTTTGTCAATGAAACTATTTTCAGGTCTTCTAAATTAACAGCTAAATAGATCGTTGGGTAACTAACTACGACGGGTAGGTCGTGAAAGTAGGGGTGGCTGTTGGCAGTAGAGCTGTGAGAAGTTGCTTAGAAAGCCTTTACATTGTAATTTACCGTTATTATTTCAAATCGACAGTTTGAATTTACAAACGTCTGTGAAATTACTGACAGAGACCGATTGATTGAATGTTTTTCTATCTTTATAGAACGTCTGAGCGCTCTGCTGAAAAAGCTGTTCGAGACGCACGTGTCTGGGGATGTGAATGAAGAACTGGTCAAGACGGCGGCCAACGGCGACTCACAGAAGTGTGAGGAGAGTCTCAAGCGCACGGACGCCGACGTTAACGGCGTCTTTGCTGGGCATACTGCCCTCCAGGCTGCCAGCCAGAACGGCCACCTGGAGGTGATCAAGCTGCTCCTCAGGCAGGACGCTGATGTGGAGATTGAGGTGAGACTCAGGATTATATCACTGCTATAGTCCAGCTCACTCGGGGATGATCCAGAGGTGGATAGAATACACAAATGTGAATTATCATTGCTAAACTCTTTTACATCATTGTGACCCCTTCTTCAGAAGTCTACTTCTGGTTCTGAACACTGAGTACACATTTGTTTACATTTTTCAGACCATTTTTTGAGGACACTTGGATCTTTCAATGTATTTTTACGGTCGAAATTAACAGGCTCTGTTGTCATTTTACAATCGGTTAATTTCGGACAAATTTTTTGTTGACAAAACTCACTTGATTGGAATTTCGGCCGTTAAAAAGACTTACTGTATTTCAGAACATTTAAAAAAGTAATAGTTTGTTGATGAAGTGTCTTAACGTGATAATATCTGGTTTCAGGATAAGGACGGTGACCGCGCTGTCCATCACGCAGCGTTTGGTGACGAGCCCGCGGTCATGGAGCTGCTAGCCTCAGCTGGAGCAGACCTAAACGCTCGCAACAAACGCCGGCAGACTGCTCTCCACATTGCCGTGAACAAAGGCCATGTCGGCGTGGTCAAAACCATCCTCGAGCTGGGCTGCCACCCTTCCCTGCAGGTAAGTCTCTAGATTCCAGATTCTCCCATTATTCCAGTAGTCAGTGGCAGAATCCAGTGACTTGTGAATCTTGGTGGACCCTGGACCTACCTGGATACCTGGTCTTGACTGTCAGGTGTGATGTGACTCAATCACCCCCTTCTGTACAGAGGGGTGATTATGACGTGGTATGAGGTAGGAGAAGGGATATAAAACTCCATGGAAATATTTATCGACAATATTAGTCAATGAATATCTACGGCTTCTGCATAGGAATATCAATATCAGGGAATTAAAAGCGAGAGCAGCTGGATTATGAATTGCACGCCCAATCATTTTGTTGAATCATTGGCTTTTTAATTCGCAAAAATTGATATTTTGGGACAACACCCATTTTTGTTTAATATTTTTTTCCCCGCATTTTAAACAGTGGCATATAGCAATCTATTTTTCATCTTTTTCCTTCCTTGAAAAACAATGTTCGGAAGAACCTATGTTTTTAAAATTAGAAAGGATTTTCTCGTAGGCCGGCCGCGACCAAATGGGAGAATAAACTTCGGAAAATTTCCAAATCTGGGTGTTTCAAAACTACGTTCCAGCCTCCAAAATTTTCGCTTGGAAGTGGGTGTTTTGATTCTGTGTGTTTGGTACCCCTGACAGATTTTTGATTGATGCATTTTCCAACTTAGTCTGGAAAGAGGGATTTGGTGTACCTCCATGGGGATTCAGATAAAATGTATGGAGATTCTTAGGGTGTCTTTCTTCTATTTTAGTGGAACGTGAAGGGGTGAAGGGGTGAAGGGGTGAAGGGGTGAAGGGGTTAGGGGTTTTCGCTTCGTTGCTATTGCTGTCGTTGAAATGGCGGTTGGTAGTTGTCGCTTCTCTAGGACAACCCGAGTCTCCCAACCTGACTGTAGTCACCTTGTTTATCAAAAATAAATAGGGGACTTTGGAGGCAGTCTGACCCCCCTCGTTTTGGCTGACGGCACGCTACTTGGGTGAAAATTTCTCTGCTGTAACGATTTTCTCCTGCAGAAACCTTTAATTACGTAGTTTGAAAGTGAAAATACCTACGGGTATTTCACTGCGCCTGCAATATCATGATTATGTTATTTGAGAGTGGGTGTACACGTATTTCTCTGCACCTGCACCGGCAGAAACTAATTTATGTGAAGATGAGAGCAGTCATGTTTACCTGAACCAAAACAAAGCACTTTTTTCATGTTACCATAGAAACTAACCTCTTTATTGAAATGATATTATTGAAAGCATTGCAATCCTTAGGGTGCGTCCCACCATACTCGGTTAGCTGCTAAACTCCAGTTAAATTCGGTTTTTACCGTGCAATAATTGGAATTTAACTGGAGTTTAACGTTACCCGAGTATGGTGGTACGCACCCTCAGGGAGATTTACCATGTTAAATTTAACTGAAAAGTTAAATTTAACATGGTAAACATAGGACAAAATCTCCAGTATAATTTTAACTGGGCATGGTGGGACGCACCCTAAGTGTAAAGTCTGGTTGTTGATGTTCGGTTAGTAAATGATTGTGAAGGAACCAAAAGTCATTTTAATGAATTTTTGCTTACTTTATGTTCTTCAAAGAACCGACCAAAAGGATTTGCTACGTTTTTATTTCAATAGGGAAGTTATTTTCTATGATAGTAGGTCAAAAAGTGCTTCGATCTGGTTTAGATGAACACCTCTCCCATTTGATCTTAAACACTAGCTATAGAAGCCATGTTGAGTTCTGTAATCTTCCCTGCTCCGATTACTTTCCAAGATAAATTCACCCTTTTTCCAGCAAGAGTTTTAAAACATTGGTTTTTTGTTAGCCTACAATTCTCTCATTGCTCTCACTGGAGTGTCTCGGAAAGGTTTTTATAATTTAAAGAACTGTTTTCTTTGTGAGAATGAATATTTCTAATTTGATTGTTTTAATTAATATTAGCGTGGCAGCCTCAGAAGCCTCCTCAGTCCTCAGTCCTCAGTTCTCTTATTATGAAATGTTGCTTGTTGGTTGCTTCTTCCTGCTTTACTCATTTTTATTTCCATCTTATTTTGTTTCATAATATTGTTCACTTTAATCATTTTCCATTCTTATTATTTTATACCTTCTCGACGTAGAAGATTGGTCGAGAATTGAATTCGATTTTGAAATTTTGCGTTTTACCAGTATTCCGGACGGTCCTTTTATTTATTCTTTTATAAATCTTTTATAAATATCGAACAGTGGCCTCAAAAAATGGTCATAAAAGTGAAGAAATAGCAACTGTATTGTATATTTGCCTCGTTTACTCGTCTGTAACATAGAACTCTGTGATCTGAGTCAGCACATATTGTGTCAAATCAAAGAATGGTAACACATGATTTGTCATTACTTAAACAAGCGGTACGACACGGTCGGACAAAACTTTACCTGCTTATTTGCGTGATTCCTAGAAATAAACCCTTGGTTAAATGATTAAAGACGGAAAAACTTTTTGACGAAAGGAATGGTCCCAGAATGTTCTCCCGAGTACTTAGAGACCCCACACGACATACTTCGGCAACCACACAAAACTACCCCCTAAAAGGAGGTGGGGTGGATGGGGAAGCTCGGAAAAACGTTTCGACAAAATAAATTGTCTCAGAACGTTTCCCTGAGCATTTTGATACCCCATACAATGTACTTTGGAAAGTATCCAAAACTCCCCCCATAGGGGGGGGGGGGGGGGGGTGCGGCGAAAAATCATTTTGACCATATAAATTGCCTCAGAACGATCTCCCGATCATTTTGAGCCCCCACAACCCATATTTCGCAAACCACTCAAATCTACCCCCCTTAAGGGGTGGGGTGCTTGGATACGTTCAGAAAAACTTTTTGATACAAAAACTTGCTTCACAACGTTCGCCCGAACAGTTTGAGACCCCATAAGCCGCACTTTAAAAGTCACTCAAAATTGCCCCCCCCCCCTGGGGGGGGGGGGGAGGCTCGAAATAAGCCATATACCATTTGTGACGAGTATGGCCGTTGTCACGTGTCATATCCAGAACTACTCATATACCACAAAAAACTGAATCCACTGATTTCGCCCTTTTACAGGTCCAGGGGGGACTTCCCCCCCTTTTTTAGCGGCCAGGGAGTTATGCGGGGGTAGTGGGTGGTATCATTGGATTCGTAATTATTTGTTCTATAATTGTCTAAAATTTGATCGAAATCGTTAGAGCCGATTTTGAGCAAATATTTTTTTTCTACTTTTTGGGGGTGTTTTAGGGATTTTTAGCTTTAGGGTGTTTTAGCTCTTAATTTTAAAGGGGGGAAACTGGGCTTCTGGATTTTTATTTCTTCCAATTTTAGAAAGGTCACTACCGATTTTGAAGAAAATCGGTTGAAAAGTGTGCCGTCCAGGTCAATGCCACATACAGAGCTAGCTAGCTAGCTAGCTAGCTACACACATACATACATACACACACACATACATACATACGTACTGACACGGAGTACCTGACCTCTTCTAAAAATTCCTGTGGGCAAACTTTTCGTTGGAGGAAAAAAGTGAGATGGTTTTCATATTCCGAAGGAATGGACGTTTCCAAAAGGTTTATGAAAGTTTCAGTCGCTTTTGTGGTTTGGGAGCAATGACGGTTCAAAGTTGAGGTTTGCCGAAAATTGGCCCGCACGAATACAATACTTTACCTTACGTATACTCCGTATACAGGTAAAGTAACAAGCGGTACGACACGGTCGGACAAAACTTTACCTGCTTACTTGCGTGATTCCTAGAAAAAACCCTTGGTTAAATGATTGGAGACGGAAAAACTTTTTGACGAAAGGAATGGCCCCAGAATGTTCCCCCGAGTACTTAGAGACCCCACACGACGTACTATGGCAACCACCCAAAACTACCCCCTAAAACGAGGTGAGGTGGTTGGGGAAGCTCGGAAAAACTTGTTGACAAAATAAATTGCCTCAGAACGTTTCCCCGAGCATTTTGATACCCCATACAACGTACTTTGGAAAATAACCAAAACTCCCCCCATAAGGGAGGGGGGGGGGGGGGGTGGCGAAAAAACATTTTGACCAAATATATTGCCTCAGAGCGATCTCCCGATCATTTTGAGCCCACACAACCCATATTTCACAAACCACTCAAATCTACCCCCCTTAGGGGGTGGGGTGCTTGGATACGTTCAGAAAAACTTTTTGATACAAAAAATTGCTTCACAACGTTCCCCCGAACAGTTTGAGACCCCATAAGCCGCACTTTAAAAGTCACTCAAAATTGCCCCCCTCCCTGGGGAGGGGGGGAGGGGGAGGCTCGAAATAAGCCATATACCATTTGTGACGAGTATGGCCGTTGTCACGTGTCATATCCAGAACTACTCATATACCACAAACAACTGAATCCACTGATTTCACCCTTTTACAGGTTCAGGGGGGACTTCCCCCCTTCCAGGGAGTTATGCGGGGGTAGTGGGTGGTATCATTGGATTCGTAATTATTTGTTCTATAATAGTCCAAAATTTGATCAAAATCGTTAGAGCCGATTTTGAGCAAATATTTTTTTTCTACCTTTTGGGGGAGTTTTGGGGGGGTAACCCCCCTTAATTTTAAAGGGGGGAAACTGAACTTCCGGATTCTGATTTCTTCCAATTTTAGAAAGGTCACTACCGATTTTGAAGAAAATCGGTTGAAAAGTGCGCCGTCCAGGTCAATGCCACATACATAGCTACATAGCTACATACATACATACATACATACATACATACGTACTGACACGGCGTACCTGACCTCTTCTAAAAATTCCTGGGGGCAAACTTTTCGTCGGATGACAAAAGTGAGTTGGTTTTCATATTCCGAAGGCATGGACGTTTCCGAAATGTATATGCAAGTTCCAATCGCTTTTGAGGTCTGGGAGCAATGACGGTTCAAAGTTGAGGTTTGCCGAAAATTGGCCCGCACGAATACAATACTTTACCTTACGTATACTCCGTATACAGGTAAAGTAAAAAAGTTAATGATCAGAAAATTTGATACAAGAAATGTTGTTTCAAGAAATGTATGATCTAGTAATGGGGACCATAGCCCTGCGATTAAGGATAGGACACGGGGTGGTGTTTGTGCTCAAAGAAGGGATTTAGTGTCAGCTTTGGGGGTGGGGAGGGGGGTTGCTGATGGTAATCAAGGGGGGGGGGGGGGGGGGAGGCCGGACTGTCTTGTCTGTCTTGCCGGGGCAACAAATGGGCTCGGTGCCTCCTCCGCCTCCTCCTCCCTGTGCGGGAATTAATCGCCACATCTCGGAGCTGTCTCACTGTCTGCTTTTATCAACTGCCGTCTTTTCCGCGCTCTTCCCGCTACTTGCAGCTCGCTTCTACATTATTTCACCCGCTGTGCGGCATCGCCAATTTATTGCTGCCTCCTTCTTCCTGCCTCGAGTCTCGTTTGCTTCCGCTGTATGGGGTGCGAGGAGGTGACATCCACGTCACATTGCTCTACAAATTGCCGCAGACATTTCCTCTACACATTCAGTTGTATATTATGCCTTCGTGTAGTTTGGAGGTACTTCGTAAAATGCTGTCTGAAAAAATTGATCGACACAGCAGAATGTTTTCTATGGAATCTCAAAAATTGAATATTTGCAAATGACTGCGCCTGCAGATTCATGATTATGTAATTTCAGAGTCGGTGTACACGACACGTTAGGGTGACAGAAGGTTGCGCCTGCAGATTCGTGATTATTTAATTAAATAGTTCGGGAAAGGTTTAATAATTAGAATGTAGAGGAAATCCTGAATACACAGTAACGTGCATAAATAATATGCTTACGTTCTAAAGTAATAATCTGTCATGAAAATGCTTTGTTGGCGGCTAGCGTTAAAAAGCTTGAGAGGTTGCCGTTGAAAAAGTGACATTTTTGGTTTTGATGAGGTGAGGGTGGGGGTTGAGTTTTTTGCGCTCTAGTGACGGGTAATTATTGGTGCGGCAATTCATCAAGGTGCCGGCGGTGCCGCTAATCGACGTCCACTCTTCACCCGCTCCAATCCGCTTCCAAATCATCAATTTGCTATTTTTGTAATTTTTATGGAAGCTCTGAGCTTTGGCGTCAGTCTTTCCGCCCATCACTTTATCAACACACAAAACTAAAAATTGAGATGAAAAATTATTTTTTAGGGAAAAACATTTTTTGTTTGTTGTGAAGTAGATATGTTTTAGAAAAGGGTTGAAAGATGGTCCCGGCTAGTCTGAAAAGTTTCAATTGATTCTTAACGTCTTTTCAAAATTAACTTTTCGCGTGTATGCGTCAAAGGAGGCTATTAACATTTTTTTGAGCTATCATGAGGTTTTGATGATAATAACAATGCCGGGTTCTTTACTCAGCACGCTCCCACTTAAGGCTGACCACGCTCTGCTAATCAGTAAGCAGTCTCGATAGCCGAGTGCTCTCGATGCTTGTCTTCAGTGGAAACCAGGGTTCGATTCCGGACCTGTCAAAGTTTTTCTGTTCATGCTCAGCATCTCAAGTGAAATGCATGCCGAGGCTGTGGCGGTTCGAAACCCGTCTAAAACAAGGGAGCTGGCATTTGGTAGTGCTGCTAGCAGGGTGGATAATTCTTGAAAATATCCAGTGGCTGGGCTTATCCCCCTCCCCCACTGCTACCCTTATCATCAGTGCTAGCATGTACCCACAAAGAATAAAAAAAACCGATAATTGCGCGTGAGAAAGTAAAATAGGAAGAAGTTGTGACGATCTGCCTCGGATTCAGAAACTCTTGCCAAAGTTCGATAGCAGTTTTTCTTTCAGAGATGATAATTTAGATTTGGGCGTCGTTATCGGTATTCTGAATCCGTAAGAAAATTACACTGCGGCGGGAATGGGGCTTTAAATCCCCACAGTGACGGGTTCCTTTGTCCCCTCAGCTACCTCAGCTACACATCAACAAAAATACTTTTCCTCTTTTTGCTTTTTTTCCTCTAACGGGAAATGTGAGTACCGACTTGTTGGAGTTGGGCCAACTGTTTCCAAATTTTATTTATGTCGCCCTAAGGCTCTAAAACACGTTTTGGCAAAGAAAACTGCTTCCAGAACACTTCTCCAGCCGTCTTCTCGCATTGCCAAGTGTTTTAACTGATTCATGAATGCCTTGACCAAATCCCAAATTTTTTGTTACCTGTTCAGCTGTTATAAAACCCTGAAGCTGCAACGCAGTCTTTGTCGATAGTAGCTCAGTGAACAAAAACGATGCAAGGATGAGAAATAGCGTTTCTTGATGTTGTTCTTGATCTTGTTAGTCTCCTCTTGGTCTTGTTCTTGGGAGTTAGCCCTACCGTTGTTTTCCTTTCGAGGTTTGCAGTTTCTTGCGTCTCATAGGGGGTTTTTCTTGATATTTTATCGTTTCTGTTGCTTACTCTCATGGCTGGAAGTGGGTTTTTACTACGATGTGCTACATGACGGGTGAAGCAGGAGGTGCCGATGGGCGTGATTCTGACGTAATCACCCCCTTGTGCACTGAGGGCGCTTAGTCCTGGCCCTCCTGGGGCTGTATAGAGCCAAGGACTCGCTTTATGGAGGGTAGTTTTGGTAGTAGCAGCCCTCAGCTGTCAGGAGAGTCAGTAGAACAGCGGCACTCCGGCACGGGGATCGATCTCGGGTGTCGGGGTTGCTGACAGATGATGCGGCCATGACAGATATGATTTCCCTGACTTTCCCTTCTTTTCTTTTCCTTTTCTGAAGCAGATGTGTTGTTTCTGGAGTGATTTCTGACGGGTTGACGGCTGCCTTCATCATTATCCCGCTGCTGCTCTGCTGCTAGTATCAGTTTTACTGAGCAACTCAAGACGTTCGTTAACTCAAATGACTTTCTGTCTCCTCCAGATTACCTCGAGCGCCTCGAGACATTTCTTAAATATGGAGACCCGTTAATTTGATAGAAAACCTGAACGTTGAAGACAATTAAAATCAAGATGAGTTCCCTATGGAGTGCTCATACTCCATATAGTGTCTTGTTGTTGGCTGGCATATCAAGCTACAGACATCGAAAATACAAGTAAAGGTGCATCATCTGAAGCCGAACTGAAAACAACCTGCAATGAATGGTCACTCACTTACTCTTGATCCTGTTTAAAACATTTCAGTTCATTTATTGTTTCGGTGAGCTGTTAGTAAAGGGCGCAGGGCCTCTAACTGCTGCAAGCGGAAACCCTAAAGCGGAAAGTGGAAAACGAAAAGGTGGCTATGGGGGAGGGATATATTCTCTGTTTGTTCTCCATCCACCCACCGGTAATTACCAAAGTTGAGCGCCAACAGTGGCAACATTAACTGCTGATTCAGCACCATGGCTGTGCTATGGAAGGCTTCAACAAGAAAACGAACCAAAGGATCATCACAGCTATTTTGCCCCGAAATTTGAAATGTTTGGAAGGGATGATTTAGAGTTTGGATAGACCCAGGTCAGCAGTTTACAAACTCTTGAGCAGCCCCAATACAGTGATGTATGTTTGTTAACTACGTAGATATAAGTTGTTGTTTGCAGAATACGGAAAGTATTACTTTTCGCTGACAGTAAGCCGATAAGCTTGAGATTTGGTAAGAGCGATGTTTGTTGAGTGATTCAGGGTCCTTCTCTGGCGCTTTAGGAGAAATTGAAAAGTATACTGCGGTTTATTGATTCTTTATTCCTATGTATTTCAAAATATCTCGATATATTACTTCTTGTTACTGATTGCGAAACTTCCTACCACAGTAAAATGACCAAATCAAGTATTTCAGCTATGCAACAAAAGATTGATTTTTTAATTTTTAATTTTAGGCGTATCAGATTTGTGTAGATGTGATGACGTGCCTGCCTGCGCCAATCTCCGATAAAATAATGTTTTCACCGACACGCTGTGCACCGGGCACTCTGCATACTGCGTTCTTGCAGATCTCTTTCCCGTTATGAACTACAAGAGTCGTTTCGTTTCTGATTGGTATCTTGGCTGAACCAATGACCCCTTTCGGGACGTCGAGCTCCACCGTAAAAGTTCCGTCAATGTCTCCCCATCGAGCGTTCATTGGCCCATTAACTGTGGGGACCATTCCTTGTGCCCATTGCACGTCACCGGGAATCGCTTCGAAACTAAAGCTTAGGCCTCCGGGAGACGTATATTTTATCCCCAGGACGTAGTTTGTGAGGATACTCACGATTCCCGTCGACCAGCCGTGCGCGGCGCTGGTGAAGCCGCCCTGGTACATGCTGCCGTCTGTGCCCACGCCCTCCCAGAATGTAATATTGGGGTCGTGTGTCTGCATCCACCCGTACAGACGACGGATCTCATCGAGCGCAGAGTCTGCGAGTTTGAGCTCGAAGCGAGCCCGAAGATCAAACGTGGACATGAATGCGTAGACGCGCTGGGAGCCTCCACCCACCACCGAGTCGTCGTCCATAAAAGCGTTGCCATAGGGACGGGCGGTCGCGTTGGCTAAATATCCGAGAGCTGAAGATGCACGGTCCAAGTCTGCAACTCCTGCTAGAACGGCTATGGAGTTTGCGTCCTGAGGGTGACTGGTTACAGAAGTACGAGAGTTGCTGTAAGCACCAACAGAATCGTCCCAGAACGCGTCATTGATGGCCTCAGACACAACATGAGCTTGACTCAACCACTTCGCTGCAGTTTCATTTCTTTCCATCCACAGCGCACACTCTGCTGCAGCTTGCAGTGCTAGCACGTAGAGAGCGTTGTAATAGGACGCTTCCCCATCACGAGGCACAAAGGCGAAATCTCCGTAGCCAGGAGGCCTCGAGATCAAGTGAGAGGTAGTGTTTGTGTTGGCCGGATAATACTTGTCAAACACAAGCTCCAGGTTAGGGAAATACTCGTCCAGGAAAGTTAAATCTCCCGTATACAGCACGTAATCATTTGCAGCTATCACCCACCATAACGGGTAATCAAATAACTCCAGAGAGTAATTCATAACGGAGGCTGATGGTATGTACCCATCTTGTCTTTGATTGTTGGCAAGATCAGCGAGTACATTTCTCGCTGCAACGCTAGAGAGGTTACCGTGGGAGAGGTAAGATGTTCGGCCTGATACTGCCACGTCGCCGACGTACGGATCACGATCTCGTTTCGCACCGTCATGCAGGACCAGTTTGCCGTCCAGTCCAGGATTGAAGGCTCCTCGTGGGTCCACGTCAGTCTCCCGGAAGGTGTCAGTCGTCAAGTCATTGGTGTACACGCCGCTGTACCAAAATTGGTTTAGTTCAACGTCTGAGCACTCAAACCAGCCCATAAATGTGTCAGGAGTCGCAAGGAAAGCCGAAAATTGTAAAGAGACGGATGCAATGTTGACTGTCCCTGTGGGGCTCGTTATAGGTGCGTCCGAGTCTAGAGCGTCCAGGTAGATCTTCATGTAGCGGAAACCGTGCAGTCCATCGGAGCACACTTGGGTCCCATTCTGACAGCCCCATGTCGCGTTCCATAGATAAGGAGTGGTTGATGGGGCGATTTGATCGGAACCGGGCGTTATGGGAATGGGCGTGCCGTACATGGTGGAGCGCGAGTAGTCTGAGACATCCCCGAGGAACTGGAGAGTCTCTGAGAAGGAGAGCCTCACACCCGGCGTGTTCGTTGAGGCACCGTTGAATGCGATTTGGAGAAACCCAACAACGTTGATGCCGAAGTCGAGAATGACATTGGGAGGGTCCTCGCCTGGACTTCGCGTGAAGACGGCGTCCCCTGGTCCTTGGATGAGAGCTTGTGGATTGCTCACATTCCCGCTGACAGAGACAATGGCTTTGGGGTAGACCGTCTTGTTCTGCGGTCCCACAATGTACTTTTGCCAACTTGTCTGAGCAACGGAGGTGCCCGCCAGCACCAGCACCATCAGCCCGACATTCGTCATTATCATCGCGTTAACAACTGACGTGCGGTGGCTGATAATGACAGGCCATGTTGAGAGGTTGAGAGGATATGTTTCTGATAAGTGGAGGTTTTTACTTAGTTCCCAACAACTGATTGATAACGAAAACCGATTGTATGAATTTATAATCGCGCATCGATCTCTCTACTCGTACATTTTCATGCTAAATAAATGGTTCGACTGTGGTCGCACTAGACTTTCTCGCAGTAAGCAGCATAAAGTAGTTGCAAGAAACTGCAAAAAATAATGGTGGTAAGGGTGGAGGTGTGTGAAGTAACTTGACAGCTATTGGCTAACAGCGAGAAAAGAAAACAAAACATTCCATCTGCTCTTCGTAAAGAAAGTTGAGGATAATTAAATAAAGAGTTGTTATAGGGGTGCGAATAGAAAGGGAGTAGCACTGAATTAAGATTGGACCCGTGGGGATCTCATTACGCCGATATCCAAATCACATTTTTCCGATTTCTCGCAGGCTCATTTCCTCCTCTGCTTTACATCTTCTCGACACCGGCGGCTGGGCCTCCCTCCTCCCCCTCCTCCCCCTCATCCAATTCCATTCTATCCCTTCCCCTTACGGAACCCCTGGACGCCTCAATACCCAAATTATCACCCTGTAAAATCAGTCTTGTTCTATTTTTCATTTATTTCTAGTTTAAAACTAATTTAATTATCGTGAGAGCTGTTGAAACTTTGTGTGCCTGTACATGTGCGGTTTAAACATTCAGGGTGAAGGGCCGGCCTCACAATGCGAACTGCAATCATTCTTTCGATTTACTTCACCGGCCAAAGTTCCATTTCCTAATAGTTATTGCATTTGGCGGAAAACTGGAGCTGTTGCAAGCGCAGAATTTTACTGTTCCTCCCGTACAACAAAAAGTTATCAGTTTTCCCACAGCCAGCGAAGGCCAGGCACCCGTCAGGCCTGGATAAGCCCAGTGACGGGCAAAATTCACAAAAAAATGTCACAAGCCGGGACTAGATGTTGGGTCCTCTTGCTTGATAGCTCAGTGCACTGCCGGCCTCTGTAGTCACAGACACTGGTTGCCTGGTATTTTCCAGTATTTTATGAAGCACAATAAAGCATGCTGCTGGAGCCGAGATGGTGTAGGAAGGGGGAAGGGGTAGGGGGGTAAGTTGTGCAGCTGTGGCCAGGCTGGGGCACCCCTCCTTTAATATTAATTTTTTGTGAGGACCGTCAGGCCTGAGGCGAACTACAACAAAGGTTATCAATTTTGCGTTGAACGTTTGAGCGCCTGAGCGCCTGAGCGTTGTGTTTCCGCTGTTTGCCCGCAGAGTCGGCAGAGTAGAGCACGTTATCGGGGTGGGGGATTTTGTGCAATCGACTTGCTTCCTTCATAATAATAACTTGTTTTAATTTCCTCATAAAACCCTATCATCAATATTGAGTGGAACATCCAATTTGATTTTGAAAATGAATCGTCTGTATTTTGCTGGGTTGCCTCGGGGTTCCCGCTTGTTTTGTTTTGTTCTGTTGAATTTGATAATATGATGGGTTGTTCATTCAACGTTAAAGCGTATTTCTTTCCAAATAATCAGCTAAATACCCTGTTTCCTTCTACATCTTGGCTCTTCTAGGCTGTAGCGCCAGGGAGGTTACTTTTTCGTTTTTCTGTAAATTAGGGGCAAAATGGAGCCTTAGAGCGGCCCTGCACGAAGGCGTTTGCAGTGAGAATTTACTAGAGCCACGTCTAATCTATGAACGCGCTCTTTCTGCCGCCACGGCTTTGTTCCAACCTGAATTATGACCGGGTTTTGTCTTCCGTTTGGGGCGAGGAGGCCGTGAATTTTGCCCTCGTTATGAGCTTTTCTGGCCATACCTTCTGTCCCCGCCATCCCCCACCCGTGTCTCTGCATTTTCCCGTCTGTAATATCAATTTGAACACGGCTGCTAATGTCACGCCCACTCTATCGCTCCTTGTAGTCGTTTTCATTTCCACCATGCACTTTCTGAAAAAAATATTGGTTATTTTTGGTTCTAAGATATAATAGATCCACTGATAAGAGAAACTGGGTAAGAGAGCAATAAAGCCTTTCACGTTATTTGGTCTAGAAATTTTAATTCGAGCCGAATGTACAATAAATATATGAAATCCCCCCAATGTAGTTTTAAATATATCCGTCGAGTAGCTGTAATTGTCGCTAGTTTCTGTATCCTTAGGGTGCGTCCCACCATGCCCAGTTAAAATTTAATTGGAGATTTACCATGTTAAATTTAACATGGTAACCATAGGACAAAATATCCAGTTTAATTTTAACTGGGCATGGTGGGACGCACCCTTAGGCGGTCTATTGTATAGGTCTTTGGTTGTTGGCTAAATCGCATTTTCTGGTGTAATAGATTTATTAGTCCATTGGTACTTGATTCTCGTTTAGAATATGCCTAACTTATGGTAGACGGCATTTGAAACATCCGTGGGAGCGTAGAAAGCGGACTGGGAACTCGGAGCGGGCTCGTCTCTTGGGCCTGCCCTAATGAGCTTTGCGAGTAGTTGCGAGCAGAGAGAGACTCCAAAGAAAGCTTGCCCAATGTTGGAATCGCATCGTGCTTTGCCCTAATCCAATTTGGAGCCTGCACTGCGCCGTGCTGTCCAGATTGGTAACGACCTTAGCCCAACAGCCCAAGACTCAATTCCGACATCTGAACCTTCATTTCCTCTCCCTATTCTTCGTCTCCAGTGGAAAAGATTTTATTTTCACTTTATGCTCCATTGATTTAATGTTACATTTGCGTATTTATTGGCCGTATGAATACGCTCATTTCGCGCAGGTTCACAGTTTTATCGGCTATAACGTATAATGCTCTCCCAATTGAAACCAAATTTGAAGAATAAATTTGCCAACGTGTGATTTTACTGGGAGCCCGTGCAGAAGTTTCATACTTTAGGGCCACCGTATTCAGGTGGGGCACAGTCAACAAAATGGGAACAAAATACGGTTTCCGTCAACACTTTCTGTGTTGTATGTTTTGGTGAATGGATTTGCTACCAGCTGCCCCGACAACTTTCACCGTTACTACTTACATGCAATACTTAGGTATACTCCATGCGCATCTTGGATGACAGTAACTTCCCACATTGCATTCAAAATAAAGGGTCCGACAATGGTCACACTTGACTTTCTCGCAATTTTTACGCCAAAAATTTTGATTTTTTTTTTACGTAATTTATTTTTTTTGGACCAAAATTTTAACTTTTTCTAAAAAATATTTTGCCATACACTGGACAATAATTTTAGACACCGAATCACCGGATTTCAAACATATCCGTTAAATGGTGAAGTGTCGTTCGACGCGCAAAGTACGTGTTTTCTATTTTCCATGTCACGGCCTTAATTTTCAATTAATTGAAAATCTGTTGAAAATGACCTTGAAGCATCTATCTGAGACCACTTTCACCAATTTTCAAGGAAATCTGTCGATTAGGGTTGTTGCAAATCCGTCTTAACCAATCAAAAACGTGATTTCCATTTTTGGAAAATTTTCCTACGATAATGCCAATATTGGCCATAATTATTATGTTGGATAAAATTCGTTCGGTAAAACATCAAAATAGGTTAAAGTACACCTCCCTACCAATTTTTATTGAAATCGATTGAATAGTGCTACCGGAGTGACGACCAACGCGTTTGGGCCAAAACTGGGCCAAGTTATTGGCCCACCTCCAAATGATTGTAAAAGACCAAAAAGCATCTATTCGAAAACACTTTCGCAAATTTTCAAGGTTCCAACTTGATATACGTAGCTTCTAGCCCTTCTTAACTGTCAAAAAACACGATTTTTTGCCTTTTTTTGACCATAGCAGGCGCAATTTTTGAGTTATCAAAATTTATCAAAAAACGGGTCCAGATATTTACATTAGGTACCTACATACCGAATTTAAGCAAAATCGGACGAACGGTGTGACGTCCAGTTGCGCGACAGAGTGACGTACGTACGTCGGACGGACATTTTTTAAAAACCACTTTTTTGGACTCGGGGGACCTCAAGGATCATGGGAAACCCAAAATCTCAAAATCGAAATTTTGCACGAAGACATAACTTTCTCAGCCCATGTATTACATACGGGCGAGAAAGTAAAAACACAGGGTTCCCAAAATTATTTTTTGCTCAGAACCAGAAGTAGACTTCAGAAGAAGAGTCACAATGATCTCAAAGAGTTTAGCAACGACAATTCACATATCTGTAGCCTATCCACCCTTCGATAAGCCTGAATTTACTATCATTCAAGATCGTGCAGAGTATAGTGACGGAACGGTCTATGGCAGGTTCAATGAGCTTGTTGCACGATCTCTAATTTGGAGAATCTACCTAATACTTGCAAGGGCTTCTAAGCTGTTTTGTAGAATCCTGAATTTGTTCCAAAGGTCCTCTCCCTTCATAGGTGTAGCGGGTTGTCAGACGTTTGATATAACGATTTTATATCGATATCTTTGGCTGATGGTTCCTGCAGCCTGAGCTAAATAACAAAAATAAATCAAAATAACTTATCCATTTTCCCATGCACTTTAACGACGCGCGACGGTTCAGACCAGAGAGTCATGCTGGCCCCCATACCATGCGTCCTGTAGGTCGATTCCCTTTCTCGAACGCCAGCAAACCCACCCAACTAACACCTTCAAATTCCTTGTAAGAAGAACTGTTCTCCGTATATTGCATGATGGCGTACCTTATCTTCTTACAATAAATTTTGAAGGGGTTAGTTGGGTGGGTTTGCTGGCGTTCGAGAAAGGGAATACATCTCCTGGACGGCCCTTGTGAGGTGGCATTCCGGATGTATAGTTAGTGGGGAGGGTTATTGTTATTATGCTTCTCCGTTTTCCCTATTTGCCATTGCAGGCCATCTTTAGAGCATATAGAAGCCAGCTCAGCGTCGCGTCGTATAGGTTGGAAGGCAGTAGGGATCGATAACGCCCGTCTGGCTTGAGGAGGATGAAGCATTGGAAGCATTGGAAGCATTGAACCATTGAAGGGATCCTGCCGTGATTCGACTTGGGAAATGGGTTGAACGATGAAGGTTCGTGGCTCGTTGGCTGCAGGCTGCAGGCCTGGAATGAGTGTGGACAAAGCCAGGCTAATAATTGCTTATCGATTCCTCACCAGCCAACTTGCAACTTGTTACTCTGCCTGCTGCCAGGTATGGGGAGGCGCCCTCCCAATTTACACGTCAAATTTCAATTTGAGATGTTATTTCGGGGATAAAAGGCGTAACATTTTGGGAAATTGCTGAGGAACTGTATCCTGCTGCTATTAGCGATGTGTATTGGCTCTGTGTCGAATTTTTTCCGATTTCTTGCTTGCAACATAACCAGGTTTTCGACTTGAGGGAGTTTGAAACGGAAAATATTTTGTGATATCACCACCACTTGTGATAAGGTACACGTATACCATAAAAATAGTCCTGAAACCTTGACTGTTTTCTACCTGGACCTTTGCTATTAGCACTAGCCATACACGAGGATTTTCGTTAAGAGTTGCTTTATTTCTGTTTCTGCTTGCTTCTACATTTGGTGCAGCAGTGTGTGCAGCCAAGTGAACTGTCCTGTAGAAGGGGAATTTCAGCTTCAAATTTAATTTAACAGAATGTTGTTCGGCAAAGGGCAAAGTGTGTACACTGTGCAGGACATGTAGGGCGTGCAACCGAAAAAATGTGTTGCTGGGTGACTGCGAACCTCGGTTTGCGCGGCTGGGCTGCATGGGGGGGGGGGGATTCATTTTCTGCTCCGGCAAACTTTTTAACTGTGGCTGCCGCCCTATCTCCCTACCTCCCTACCAAGCCGACAAACATTGCGATGCTACCAATGTCTTTACTGATTCCACCCCTTCACTATTTCCGCTGGTTTTTCAGTCCCTCTTGTCTGTTTCCCGATATGTGTCAGCTCCTGTGACCAAACTACTGGAGCAATACAAAATAAGAAGTAAGACAAGTTCGCTATTGGGTAATTTGTTGCTGTTCCTCTACTACTCAATTGATCCCGGTAAATTGCACCACCATCTTGTCACAACTATAATCAATCGATAATATCGAAAGTTTAGTCTGTGGGTTTCCATGGTACCCGCTGTGTTTCTCGCACCTGAATTGGTTTATTTAACAAGTATATGAATTAGCTTGGGACCGGAGAACAAAGAATAATGATAAAAAAATGACGGTAGAAGTGCTTACTGCGTACTTAGTACCTATCCTCTCACTGTTACTGCCTAAATTGGCGAGAAGAAATGATCCGAAAAGTCAATGTTTAAGCTTTACAAACAAGTATAATGTTATACAAAAATGATCTGAATCAGATTTAATATTTTGTGTAAACGAGCAAATGACGTTTCTACAACCAAGTCACGCAATGAAATGTGAATAAAATCTAAAGATAACTATGCATTTTTACTTTCTCGCTAGCCATATAAAGGCAGCAGATATAGGACCGTTGACGCAGGTTGAAAATGAGACATATCATGCTGGAGGTGTGGGAGCTAGAATAATAGGTAAGCATTATGTCGGGGGGGCACTTGGCCATAATCTCATTCGCATCTTCCTCTGTGCGGTTGATAGCCATCTTACAGTACCCATGGAGAGCAATGTCTCGGGGGGCCTAGATTAAGTGGGAGCGACGGTTTCTGAGGCGGGAGGGGGGGGGGGGGGGAGGCCTGAGGGGGTCGTTACCAACAGCCAACTGTCGTTACTCACGACTACGACTCCTCCACTCTAATGCCACTACCACCCTCTCCCCATATACCGTACTTCTGGGATTTACTTGACTGTTTTTTTCTGTTCTAATGTTTTGTGTCGTCTGCTCTCTTGGGTGGCAGTGGTGCTTCCGGTTTGAAATATAAACAAATGCTCCGACCGTGGTCAAATACTTTCCCGCACAATATGGGTAAGGGACAATCGAGATGCGGGCTCACACCAAATAGACGTGCTGACCAACATGCAGAGAAGACTGAAATTAAATTCGCGGTGAAAATAGAAAGATTTCTCCCAAAATATGGACTAGGACTACCGGACGCGCCACCGAATTAGAGGATCCCGTGCGATAAATAGAATTATGTTTTATTCTTACATGTGCTAGTCTGCTTTCCCATTAAAATACGAACCTCATATTTGGGAAATTGGAATCGCAATTGCGATACATGATTGTAAAACGGAGCGGAAAGTGTTTTCCAATATTCGTTGTTCGCGTGAATTTTCTGGTTTGCAGTAAACATTGGATAATTTTGTGTAGTACAGAACGGCTAGGCACCCTTCACGGTGTTAATTCTCGCATTACAATATTCCGTTTTCACTGGTTAGTTTAAAATTTTGCCGGGAGTATAGGTATAGTAATTTGGAGGTTTGAGACGGGTTATAGGTTGTGGGTTGTGGGTGAGCTGTCTTTGTCAGGTGTTGGTCAGCTGGCTGCTGATAAATGACCCATGACCACCTCTCCACCTATCCACCTCACCATTACTTATGGACACCCCCACCACCCCTATAGCTTCCTCACTGCTGCTTACAGCCCATACTCTTTATTTATTTCTTTATCAGGTGGGTGGGGGAACCCCAAGCCTCCCCCGGACACTTAGTCAGGAGCCCATTGTGCCTCCCCGCATTACCTACCCCTACCCAACTGGCCGACTGCAGGAAGGTCTACATTTTTACTGGAGGCTGGTGCATGATATCAGCAGGCTCTAGTCACGGTTTGATAGTTAGGTCAGTGAGGGCCTCACATTCACAGAGTCTCCTCTCATGCCCTCACACCTCCTGCAGAGGGGAACCTCTGCTAAGCCCATCCTGAGAAGGAGCCATACCCTTGGCTGAAAGGCCCAGATATTAATTACGAAAACTGATTATTGCCGAAGAGAGATATCAATAAAAGAGATACCTATTATCATTGCCTCTACATGGCAGAAGTTTCGCGCCGGGAACCTCTTTTTGGAGATAAGATGGTGAAAAAACTAGGCTGTCTTTCCGCCTGCAAAAACCGTGATTATGTAATTTGAAAGTGGGTGTACACGTTTTTCAGTGAGCCTTAAAAACAATAATTATTACTGACATATCAGTCGAGCTGGCGCTTAGGCCAATATTATCAACTGCCAACTGGTCTGCTAGAAATTCCCAGAATTTTGTAAATTTGTCAGACATTTGCACTGTCCCTTGCCAGTTTCGCCTCGTACGGGGTTTCAAGGGGGAATCGAAGTCTGAAAGTATTGGGTAAGTACATCCTCTTGATGAGAGTATGAGAGCATGAGGGTGTGGAGCACCGTTCATTGACAGGTCGTACAAATGAAAGGGCTGCCGTCACCCTCCCCCTCCTCCCTCCTCCCTCTCATTACTTACCCCGTGTCACCTCCACCTCCACTTCTTTTTGCATTCTCGTTCCTTCATGTCACCATTTTATTTAATGTAAGTAGAAAATAGAAACATCTTCCTGCTTGGCTTCATACAGCCTTTGTTGGGACATTTTGCAGCATTCTCTGATTAGAGAGTAGTCCATGTCTCGCTGCTGCTGCACGTCTCAGTTCAACAACAAATGAAGCCACCCTGTTACAATGATGTTTGTTTTTACGTCTGAGGAAACTTTTGGATATATATGTATATATTTTGAAATGTATAATTATGTAGGTAGGTATGTCTTTTTAACAGTAAAAATTAGTTTTTTTATTTTTTTATTTTTCATCGATGATGAAAATCTTGAACGTAGCTATTAAACTAGTTTCTGACGTTCAAAAGACGTAACCTGTAGATACATTATGATTTAGTTACAAAAATGAAAGTCCAATGAAAACAGGCAGAAGTTGTGTGTCTTCCCCTATACAGATAAGATAGGTACTGTAATGAACAAACAAAACAAAAAAAAAAAAAGCCTTTAACTCGAATAATGTCTTTTGGCATGAATTCGTGTTTGTGTTGTGAGACGTGGCAGCAGCGGCGAGTGTTGGACACTTGGACAATTGTATGGCAGAATGGTGTCATGTTATTGCCACTTCAATTTTATTTTAGCCATTTAGGCGGAGAAACGGTTACCTCTTGGCTCTCGGATTGGGAGGATTACAACGGGAATAACGGCAGCCCATTGTATTCCACTCCCAAAACTTAAATTGGTTAAGCCTTGCGCCCATTACGCTGGGGGATGGCGTTTTTACTATCTCGCTAGCCAATATGGCGAGAAAGTACTGTTTTCGTGCAAAATTTCGAGATGGATATTTTAGGTTTCCCATGATCCTGGGGGTTCACTGAGTTCCTAAAAAGTGGTTTCTGGAAAAAGTCTGTCCGTCCGTCTACCTGTCTGTCTGGTGCTCCACAAATTATACCGTTCATCCGATTTTGATGAAATTTGATATGTATCGATGCACCTGTCTGGGTATATTTTCAATCAATTTTTGATGCGTCCGCTATTGCCGTTTAGAAAGGATGGCACAATTATTGTGCGACTTGAAAAGTTTGGCACAATCAGGGTAAAAGTGTGAAATTGATAGGGGCCGGCCCGGGCGGTGCAGGGGGTGCAGGGGGCGCTGCGCAACTTCCACCACTTTGTTCAAGTGCGAATAAAAAAGTTTTTTATGCCCCAAGTCAAGTGAATTTTCTCAGTTGTGTTGTACTTTTTACGACTGTGAATACCCTCTTCGTGTTTTATAAGACTCGGCGCAGCATTTCGAGAGCTTTTTCATGTTGATGGACCCGATGCCCAACTTGGCCCTAATTTTGGCTTGGTTTTCTCAACCGGATGAAAGGAAATCATTGTCGGGCTGATGTTGATGTTTTATTCGAACTCAGTTAGTAGGTTTTTACGTATAAGGGAATGAGAATAGTGTGGTCGATATCTAACAAATGACTGGAACACAGACTCCCTGCATGTGCTCACCACTGTTGTGGCCGAACCGAGACGTGAGAAAAAGTCTACATGCAGCTTTTAATCCTATTACAATATTTCCCAACTTACCAAAAAACACTAAAAGTGATTTCGTTTCATCCAGTTAGGAGTGAAAGATTGGACGTGACAGGTGAAGACGGAGCACGTCGCAATAAGCAATAAGTTAATCTTGCGAGGCTGGAGCCGGAGCTGCAAAACTTAAGCTGGCCACACACATACGTCCGGGAATGCGGGGCTAGAATTACGATGTATGAATGGTCGGTATCCCCACATGATACCGTGCATGCCATCCTGGGCTTTTCGTTTTTCTCTGCCTCTCTGTGGAATAAATACGAAACAATGAAGCAACGAAAAATTTTCACTAATGAAAAAGATTGTCGTCGATGTTCTACCTACACTACACATTCAACGGGCCGAATGACACAGGTTCTTAACCCCAACTGTCGGTATTTTTCCTTGTGATTCCTTCTCGGAGATAGAGTTATTGTTATTATAAACGAGTAGTTAATCTACAATTTTCTAATTTTCAAAGCGTCCGGGAATGGTGTCTCACCAGAATGGCATTCCCGGATGTGTGGCCGCCTTTAGTAAAGTAGTGACGTTGTCCGTCAGCATTACAGGCTGTGCTGTTGCTGCTGCTGCTGCCGCTGTGATGGATACGTTACGTGCCTTCCCTTCCCTCCCACCCGAACATTTACGTCCGTCACTGAGATTAATGTGACTCTGCAGTGAGCAGTCCACAGTCCATATACGTCTCCTCACTTTGCTCTGCAGTCGTGCCTGCTGAGCTTCCCAATGCCTAGCCTCACTTCAAAACTAACGGGCCGGAGGCGGAATGTTTGCTATGTTGTTTGACCCCAAAGGGTCATGTCGTGGCCTTGAATCTTTTCCTTACGTATCGTGAAAAACTACCTATAGAGGTTTGTATGATTAATGCTTGCGTTACTGTGAGTTTGCAAATGAAACGATGAATATAGGTTTTTCCAAACCATTGACGTGATCACTCCAAAATTTGTTCAACTCAATCCCTAGTCTGTTTTCTGTAGCCATGGGGAGCACTCCCGAGAGCAACTAATTATCTCTGCTACGTTTTCAAGTTATGTTATGTTTGTCAAGCGTCCTAGACTGATTTTAATGTGGACTTACTGTTCCTCTTTACCAGTATCCACTACCCAACAAAAATGGAAAATCTAACAGGAAAAGTATTAGCCCAGCCCGCCAGCGTTTGAACTCGTGAACTCTTGTTAGTGGTCCGACGTTTCACCACAGACCATGATGGTGGACTTTAAAACTCTCTCTCGTCTCGTGTAATGAGGCCTTTACGGAAAAGCCCTCCCCTTGTCCGTTCTTCGACAGTTCTAGTGACATATTTTGAAAAGTGGATTTGCGCTGAAGCCTCGCTAGCTTGGAGAGCCGTAGCATTGCGTAGCATTGCGTAGCATTGCGCAGCATTGCCTGCCTCTCAATCCTCCACTCATCCTCCAATTACCAAGTTTTCCAGATATTAGGGCAAAGTTGGTGACAGGTCCAAGTTTCATTTTCACTGGAAATTGGCTCTCTTCCAGCAGTTCCAGCGCTCCAAAGTTGGTGGCTTCCGAGGCACATCACACGGCAATCTTTGCCAAACAATAGAGTTTTCCCTCCCTTTCGATAAATTCACCTTAGGGTGACCTAGTTAAGAGTCCCGCCTTCAGGAGCTACTTCCCAAGTTTTACTTTAAGGATGCTCGAAAGTCACTGAGATAGTCACCCCAATAGTTCAAAGTTTGCCCTCCCTTATAGTAACTGTTTATTTTTCCTATAAATTATTTATGGGAGAATTGGTGAAGTTTAATGATCGACATAGCTGCGACAAACCCTCTGCAGTTATGCCACATCATGGCCCTGAACACTCCCTGGGAGATTTTATTCACCTCAAATCCTGGTAAACGTTCTGTTGCTATGGGGAGAGGAACTCATTGTGTCTGCTCTGTTCTCATCATCTGCATATCATGCAAGCATCCCAGGAACAATTTAATGGGGACCTACTGTCCGAAATGTAACCATAACCTAGACCTAGACTGTGCGGTGTTCCCCAAATGGTAAACAGGTTTCTCTGAATGACGTTTGGTGTTGGGTAACTTGGGCAGGGGTCTCAATTAGGTCCACTGTTTGTCTTAATTGAGATGAATGATCTTGCTTGTAATATCCACTGCTCTCACTGTCACCGAATCTTTCGGAGCTGCATCAGCTTTCAAATTGCCAATATTACTTCCTGCGTTTGAAGAAATTATGAAAGTTAGAAAGTGTAGTCCGTTAAAAAGGAACTGTAGTTCCGTATTTCGAAGTTCGTGTTTATACATATATTTCTTTTATTTTTATTTTTTATTTATAATCTATGGAAATAAAGTTGACTCGCTTCAAGAGGGTGAAAATGTTAGTAGCAGCACAACAGATTTTATTGACATTTTTTTTAACTTCAGAATGTAGTTATACTTAACTCTCAGTTAGTCGGATTTAACAATCGAGTGGTTTTTGTTTCTTCAAGCAAAGGAAAATTGCCCTGGAAAGATATCATTAAGAAATGTAAGCAAAGTATATTGAATACAGTAACCCGTTTAAGCGATGCATCTCCTTGCTTCTGTGAAATAGTAACTCGTTTAGGAGATGCGTCTCACTGCTTCCTGTTTCCTGCCGCAACGTTCAACGTCTCGACGCGCGACGCCTCAACAACAACTTTTCCGTCGTGGAAGTAATAAAGAAAATACGAAGTGAAAAGCAAAAGTTGGTGATTCGGTGCCGGTGCTGTTTGTTTACTTCTGTTCGTATTTAGTTGTTTCGTCTAATCAATCTAATTGCGAGCAAGAACTTCCACCTACAGCTACAGCTACAGCTAGCCCTTTCAGGAATTATCCGTCGTGCTCATCTCGCAGTACTACAAAAAATATCACCTCCCCACCCATCGTGTTAGAACAAAATGGGGACGTAGATATACAACACGCAGAACATGTCGATCTGAAAAACATAGATCGTATCGGGATATATCGGGCTCTCATTCTTCCTCTAGAAGGAATATGGGGGGGATGGCCAGTTAAACTGCGCCCTGTGCAAGCCAGGCGAATGCTTCGTTTTTTTTTTGACAAACTAAAAAGCCATTAGGCTGAGGCTGCGCCGCATTGCCCGTTATTTATTTGATGATTACATCAGAAAAACGAGGTCGGAAACGTCGCTTGCGCTTTCCAAATCTAAAATTATAATTCGAGCCGAGTCCCCACTTGAAGGAGGAGGATCCCCTCCTTCCCCTCCTCCTCGTTCGTTTCCACAATCGCATATTTTTCCAGAGCCGGAGAATCCATTTTGCGGAGTCGTATTCACGATAAACGACATTTAATACGACAATTGAAAACCGGGTGCTTCCCCTACTCCCTTCCCTCCCCCTCACCCCTGTACCTATCCTCCCGGAACTTCAGTTTTCGTAAGCAAGAACCGATGTATTTTCACTCACAGTTCCGCTCACTTGAAGAAAAACTCCTTGGCACCACAGCCGTAGGAGGGCCAGGGTGGGATGTGAGCTCTGTACACAAGAGGTCATTTCGTCAGAATTACGCCCGACAGTCGCGTTTCCCTCCAGCCAATGAGCGCCAGGTATCCGCCAGGGCCTGGTAAAGCCAGAAACGGGCTACATTCACAAGGAAAAATTTGAAGAAGTCGAGACTGGGACCTGGGTCAGCTGTGTCAGCCGATCCTTTACCAACGGAAAAACGAAAATTTTGCTCATTTTTTACCATTTGGTCGTTCGGTCATTTGAAATACTTTTTCAAAATTTCGTTGCTGTCGTACGTCATTGCTGTAGTGTCGGGCCCCGTAGTGTAATTTAAATGTATGGTATAGGTTCTGGTAGTGATCTACTTGTAATATAGGTCGTTGGTGGGGTATCTTGATGACGCACAGCAGGGATGTGGTGATTACTCACTGTGGTAACGCATGGTGCATTGCCGTTTGATGTTATTGGCAGAAGCTCGGCGTGTGGAATGCAGGATTCATGTCAATTTTGCTGATGCTCATGCAGGATATAATACATACATAGCCAGTACATGGGGCATGCATGACTCGCATTCCCGCTCGCAGTATATGTGATTTACCGTCTCGCAGGATTCCCAGCTTCCAAGCCATTTGCCCACGAGTTTCCCATTGGCAGCGAGGGATGATTTACATGACATCGGTTGTTTTCATCCCTCCGTCCACCATTACATATGCAATTTATTGTGTAGATATACCTAGCCTGTATACGCTCTACGCCTGTACCTGCTATCCATCCCAATCTGTTGCGACATGGTGATTGATGACGCGTGCTCATTGGTTCACCTGGGTCGTCATTTGTCATCAAGGTGCCCGTTAGAGGTCACTCTGTTGTCCGTTTGTGGTGGGCTAGGTCACTAAGGATGGATTTGACACCAGTTCAACGATAAGGTAAATTTGTAAATATCCCAAGCATATGTTTAGCTTGTGGCAGGTGCTATCGCAAGGTTTAGAAACCGTTGAGCCTCTTCCCAATATATGCGCCATTTGTTAACAAATTTAACTTATCGTTAAACTTGTAACATTTAGGAAATGTTTTTTTTTTAGTTATTTTCAACCATAGTTAAAAATTTTCAGTTTCACATTCCAAATTCACCTTTTCAAATTCGATTTTAAAAACGTTCGGTAAAGAAAAAAATAACGGCACACAACAACATTGTGGACAAGGCAAAATTGTTCTTCGGTGAAAATATTTTTAAGACTTTTTTCTATTTGCATTGGGTGCAGGAGGTTTCCACCAACTGAGGTCATCTCAGCAATTCATTGTCCAAGAAGCAGGGGCTTGCTGGAGGGTGAGGCAGACATTGCAGAATTTGGGCTTTCTTCTGCGGTAGCACAATTCCAAAGTTGACCCTGTCTAGCTGTTGGCAAGTGTTCCCTGATCTGCGATCAAAGTACAACATGTAAGGTAGATCCGGCAGCATGAAGGGCTAGGCGTCAGTGGGTGGTCGACCCTTTACAGCAGAAGCTATACAACATCATGTGAGATACCAAATCAAGGCACCCGTCCCCTAGGGGCGGGGTGTCGCCGCAGCTACCCCAGAACTTTCTAACTCACCAATGTTTCTATTCTAAATTTTTGTGTATACTGTAGGCCCCTGTTAAGGGTGGGTAGTGTTCCTCTACCTTGGTTGTGGTTTCGTTTTCTTCCTATGGACCAAAGACTGTAGGTTGAATTATTTTCCTTTTTAAGGCTGTCTGTAGTGGCGCCTACCGGTTTCCTTGAATTTTTTTTAACATCCTAAATTACCCTTTGCTGCTCCCAGTTAGTTTACCATCTAGAAGCCACAATCAAGGGTTCAAAATATCTAAATTTCTAATTTCTTTCCAGCCCAATATAATACCTTTTTACTTTCTGGCCAACCTTACCTGTGTAGTAGATTTAAGGGGAGCACTACCGAAGTTTCATTTCTGTACCTTATCGAATTCTGGTTAGTTCTAAGTTTTTACAGGGTACTTCTTCATTGGTGGTAATATTATTGTTGTTCCTTTCGTTGTGTAAATTATATATTTGAGTATTTTTAGAAAACCTTGAGCACCTCCCTTCTGAATCCCTCAAATCAGACTTAACCTTAACTAAGTTGCACTACCCCACGAACATCTCTACCGAACTGAGCGGGCGTACGTTACAAACTGGGCTGGTAAAATCCACCCGAAGTATTCCTTAAAAGCTAAGGAGTTATCCTTCCGAATAGAAATATGGGTTCACGCTAAAGGGTCAGCTTTTTTGGTGATACTATTATAGGCTTTAATATCTTGTGAATTCCACCCAAAATATACTGTTCTGAAATATAATACCAGTTTTTAACGTTAGAAATTAATTTAGCATGTGGCTTTCACCAGTTTTCTTACCGTGCAAATTAAGTTAGTGTGTTCATCTTCCCGAAAAAGCAGTCTGTAATTTTATCTTGTCGTTCAAAGTCCAGGAGCTAACTTAATGATAAGGGCGCTATCGACAGCGCGATCGGCAGGATGGTGAAACGCACCAACTGTTGTTTACGGGAGGATTTCGCTAAGGGGTCGCCAGGTCTAATGAAACCACATGGAAAGTTTGTGTATTTGTTTTGGAATTTGTGGTTTCACCTCACCTTCGTCTGCGTGATTGTGTGTCTCAGTAACAGTAGTGCGTTGCAGTATTGATATGAGTATTGAGTTAGCTTGTAGCCCGCGGGGTGTTTACTCAGTGTTTCCTCATCCGTATGGTGTTTACCTTGAGTGTATAGGAGTATACAATGCTACAGCTGTCTTCATCTTGTTGTGTTGACATAACTCGGGGTAATGACTTTTCATTCACTATATTTGCTTTACTCATAAATAAATAGGAGGCACGTGGTGGAGGAAATTAATGGCAAATTCGTCGCTGACGTCTCCTGCGCTCGCTCAACCCCCTCTATACTCATTTTCAATAATTGTGCAGTAGCGGCGCTTTCTGAACCTCCATGCATTTCACTGAACATATGAGAGGCAAAAAACAATCAGAAAAATTTTGGTATAGGATCGGGATGGAACCCGAGTGCTCCTCTAGACACAACCATCTAGACATTCTAGTCCTCTAGACACAACCATCTAGACATTCTAGACCTCTCGGATATCAAGGCTGTTTTAGCGAGAAGCGGTGGCGGTAGTATTTATCTTGATGGTCTTGGTGGGTTTAGGACTGTAAAGGCAATAATAGTCTCGGTTTCTCTCGGAACTAATCCCGAAATCCTGCCATTCTTCATGATTCCAATTGGAATTTTTATAATTTGGGGAGTTGAGTAGGGAGAGAGCTCGGTGGATTAGCCGCAATATCCCCACCATCCCCTCTCTCCCTATCGATCCGTTTCCTCCCTGCGCCCAGTTACCTCATTTGCCCGTTTAAACTTGATTAAAAATAATCATCACATCAGCTGAAAATGAACATACGCTGGCTTTGTTTTATTGACGATTTGTTTTCACAATAAACTACCGTTTGCGATTTATGTATTCCCTCTTGTCTTTTTGATTGAATTGTACCGTTTGTTGGTGTAATTAGTGTTGACAATAGTGTTGTGCGATACTCCATTTGCTGTTTAGAAAGGACGCGCTCCCTTCTATTCAGACGACATGGGAGAGGTCATGTTTATTTATGTTGGCACTTATTATCGTAGGAACTAGCCTATTTCTTGAAGTGAAAACATACTAAATCCTCAGTCAATTTTTGAAAGAACAAAAAGTGTGTAAGAGATTTTTAAAATGACGTTTGGTTACCTAACAATTGTTATTGAATCACCAAAACATCAACAAACTCGACATTTTGTATTAGTAGGTTTGGCAATTCCAACCAAAAGTCATTTTAAGGGTCCGCTATACCTGACGGTGCATTTTTTGTCGCCCATAAGATTAACATTGCTAGCGGCGATTCATTTTCAAGGTTTACCCTTGGTTGGAAAGACACAAAATTTTGCCTGTACCTAGCCCTAACAATGTTCTAGGGAGTGTTCGAAGCAGATTTCCCAATTTCTCACTGGTTTCTTTTATTGCAACTGTTTTGCAAATGCTAGCATCGCATACCGCAAGAAAAGTGCTGTATCTCGAAAACCAGTGAGAAATTGGGAAATCTGCTTCGAACACTCCCTAGAACATTGTTAGGGCTAGGTACAGGCAAAATTTTGTGTCTTTCCATCCAAGGGTAAACCTTGAAAATGAATCGCCGCTCGCAATGTTAATCTTATGGGCGGCAAAAAATGCATTGTCAGGTATAGCGTCCTCTTAATGAATTTTTTATTACTTGAGAATTGAATTAGGATTGAATAGGTTTTTATTTCCATAAGGAGGTTACCTTCTATGTATAATGAGAAAAAGTGGTTTGTTTTGGTTGAGGGGAACACAAAGGAACATCGCCTCTCCCATGTCACCTTAAGAGCATTTCGTCTCGTTGACTTAATTTTCCTGTCATTATTTATGGAAAGAAAATCCTCAAAGGAAATGTCTTCACAGGAGATATTGCTTTGTAACTTTGACTACCTTCGCTTATTTCAGCGATATAGTCGTGTCTGCAATTGTAATATTCAAGCTTTCGTAATAGGATGAAAGTAAAGAAAATTATAAAACTAAAAAATGCCTTGGCGCTAATGTGGTCGTAGTGGCATGGAGGTCTCCAAGGCTGACAGTCGCGTTTTCCCCCAGCTGATGAAGGCTAGGTACTCATCAGGGCTGATCATTTCAGAACTGATAAAAATCCAACAGCTTTTTGATTAAAAAACGTCAACAAACAACATTGCGTCTTTATTCAAAAAGTTTTGGGTTGGATATAGATTGTGTCGGGAGGAGAGAGTGGCAAGTTGACCGGCGTTGATGTGTTGTTCCGTCAGTTTGCAGCCGATGTAATGTTGTTGTTGTTTTTCTCGCAACATCAACACTGTTGACTTCTTTAACTCGCGACTGAATAATCGAGTTAGGTTTGTGTTGGTGAGCCTTTAACTCAATCCTTCGTCATTAGAGAGTTTGGTAAGGGAGGCAGCAGCGAGCATCCACCTCCTCCTACAATGTTGATCATTATCATAATGTTGTTAGCACGGGGTCGCCCCAAGTATTATGCTAATATTGCCCTCAGTTTAGGCTGGTCACCTTTCAACCATTTTTTTTTCATTCTACCCCCTGTTTTTTATTTATTTTATTATTATTTTTGATTCTTGTACTAAAGTAGCTTGCGCTCGGATTGGTGTGTAGGATAATTTGCTACCTCCTTCCGCTCAAAGAGGAAGTGTACACTCTTTTTTAAATCACACAATCACAATGTAGGCGGAATGAAATCCGTGTACACCTACTTTCAAATTACATAATCACGGTTTTCGCAGGCGTAGTGAAATCCGTGTACACCCACTTTCAAATTACATAATCATGGTTTTTCAGGCGTAGTGGAATACTGCACAGTCAAGTTTTCTATAAAATACTTGGCTAATGTGAACACTACAAGTGCTTTAACTATAGAGTGCTTTAGAAACAACCCTAATGGGTGGCCCATTGACCACCCCGATATTGTATAATGGATGATGATAAGTAAGTGAGAAAATGAAAATGCAATCTGGCAGATGAAAGCTATACAGTTAAGTGTACTGTAGGTGGTTTGCATTTCGTGCTAGTTGACCGTTAATCGTACTGTAGTGAAGGGTGAAGGGGTGTCGGTTCCTCATGCACGAACATTACTTGTGCAATTTTTTGCATGGAAAGAAGAGCGTGAATGCTTGCTACAATATTCACTACAGATCCGAACGGAAAATGTACGAACAACTTGTTTTCGACGGTGTTATTGTTTGCAGAGAGGTATTAGTACTCCCACTGCAAAAACTTGTAAGACACTCAAGAGGTTTTTTTTACCCGTAGAGCAAGAAACAGCGTATCTTGATGTTAATGTGAAAAGGGAGAAGTTCTGTTTATTTATGTTCACCTGAACCAAAACAAAACACTTTTCCTCCTGTGTTATCACAGAAACGAGCCTCGTCCGATTCAGTTTTTTTCGAACAGAAAGTAAGCAAATTTTCATTAAAAAGACTTTTGGTTTCTACTTCATAGTCATTGAGTAACAAAACAGCAACAGATTCGACATTTTATATTGGTGCGGTGAGTTTTGTTGATGTTTGACAATTCCTATACTGTGAAGTCATCTTACTGAATTTTTTCTTACTTTATGCTGTGAAATGAGTCAAACAATTAATTTAATACTTTTTAATTTCAATAAGAAAATTAGCTTCTATAAGAAAAAGTGGTTTGTTTTGGATCAGGTGAACATAAACAAACATGAACTCTCCCATGTCCTGTTAAGCTGACGTGATTGGTGTTGGTGACAGGAGTGATGCATGGCAGAACAGTCAGATTGCTCTCCCTTTGTCCTTGCTTACTGCTCACTGCTTACAGGCTCTGTGCTAAGATGTTTAATTGTGTTAGCTTCCCACTGAGCCGAGTGTGAATGTCAGCAGCCGCACTAACTCATTCCTTCGTCACTCCTCAACTGGTGAAATATACATCCAGTCTCCCTGAGAGGGAGTGACAAACGGCCCGCACTTTATGCTTTCCTCTCGGTTCTGGGTCGGTTTCAACTCGGGTAAACTGGTTTTAGGACGGTCAGCGATCAGTTGGGACCAGTGCGGTGGCTTTTCGCGAGTTGAAAACTTTTCCTGCTGAATTGAATTGAGTTTTTGAAAGAGAAATTCAAGTTTGGAGTGATTCTGTTTTGCGCTTTCGTGCGACTTCTCTACCACTGAATAGTCGCCCTAGATGTCTCGAGCTGATTCAGATGTGCTCATTATAAAGGTTTCCACTTTGTTTATTAAATCGATATATACAACCGTATTACGCGCGGGCAGATTACCCGTCAAGGCTGCGTCTCATCATCCTTGGTTACGAGAAAACGGTCGATTTTCTTGAAAATATTACGTGGTAAACATGCATGGGAGAAAATCGCCGTTTTCCCCCTAACCGAGTGTGGCGGGATGCAGCGGGGTGCCTTAGGGTGGATGTCTTCTCTGCTCTAAAGGATACTTTACCTATACTACCTCCTATCCAACTGATTTGTCGTATGCTTAGCTTACGACAAGTACAATCGCAAGTAGCCCCTTCATTGTTAAGTAATTCAGCTTACTTATCGCCTGGTACAAGGCCTTAACAAGAGGTTTAACAGTAACAGGCTGACACTCGTTGTTGACATCGCAGCTTGTACGCCTACCTTCCCTCGCCTATTCCTGACGATTTTGACAGCTTGACTCAGTCACCGGTCGTTATTATGAAAGAGAGAAATACGCATTGGTAACGAAGGCAGGTGTGAGAGAGGCCTTACAGAATAATATTAATATGTTTAATATGTTTTACGGATCCATTTTTTCAATACTACAGGACGGGGGCTGGAGAAGGGGAAAGTCACATTTTCATCACGTTTGCAATTCAGATTGGCAGTTTGGAAATTTCATTGCAGGTGCGCCATTGCCATCACTCACAATATTGAATTAGCCGGAAGGTGTGCAATATTCCAGTGTTCCATCCAGTTAGTGCTTTTTCATTGCCGACTTTACTAAGCCGTGTGGCAACAAATTTGGCTCTTGGTCGTGGGATGGGGAAATTGGTATATTGTTTTTCGGCTATTCTCTAATTTATGATTACCTACTTTATTACAGACATTATTTTACCTCTTTATGACACCATGAGCGTAAAGACACACTGACTCTGAGTAGAGATGTAAATGAAAAAAAACCGTTCTGTTTTTTTTTGTTTTTTTTTTTCATGTTTTTTTTCACCGTTTTTTTTCTAGCGTTTTTTTTCACGAAATTTCGTTTTTTTTCAGGACTAAGTTTCCTAACATTTTTACAGCTTTTCGACCCGAGAATTATAATTTTAGGGCCCATGCTAAGACTGCTGTTTTCAGGCACTCGACTCCGCAGCCAGTACCTACCTCCTGCTCCTGCCTAGCCGCACTGAACCTGAGTGATATTTAAATGAATTACTATAACTGGTATTCCAGGCATTTTAGATCTTCAAAAACCCAAAACTGGTTAATTATAATTAATTAATACATTCTAAAGTGAAGTACCAAGTACCTCAGCCGCCCTGAGCTGATCTAGCTGGTGTGCTACAGTGTAGGTATCATATTTGTTTAAATCCTGAAAAAAACGTAATTCTGAAAAAAAACCGTTTTTTTCTGTTTTTTTTTCACCGTCTGAAAAAAACCGTTTTTTACTTTCTCGCCCGTATGTAATACATGGGCTGAGAAAGTTATGTTATCGTGCGAAATTTCGATTTTGAGATTTTCATTGCAAAAGGCGTTTCAGAAGTCCTAGATACCAAAAAAATGGTTTTTAGGTCATGTCCGTCCGACGTACGTACGTGCGTACGTACGTACGTACGTACGTACGTCCGTCCGTCCGTCCGTTTGTCTGTAGCGCGGCTACAGGTCACACCAGTCAACGGATTTGGCTCAAATTTGGAATATAGATGTCTAAAATCAGTTCCGAGATACATTTTTAATTTAATTTTGATTACTCAAAAATTGCGCCCACTATTGTCAAAAAAGTGTCAAAAAAAATTCAAAATCGTGTTTTTGTCTACTCAAGACGCATTTCACGGTACGGTAATAAAGTAAGAACATTGAAATTTTGCAGTCGTGTTCCCAGATAGATGCTCCAGGATAAATTTTATTGTTTTGGAGATGGGCCAAAAATTTGGGCCAAAATTGGCCCATACGTGAAAATCTTGGCCCCATGAACAGTATTAGCGGGAATTTCACAAAAATCCATAAACTTGTGCTTTATAACATTACTTAAAGGTTTGTCGAAGAAATATTCAATCAATTTAAAATTGCGGCCAATATAGGCAAAATAAAGTCAAAAATAGGAAAAAAAGCTATAATCTCGTTTTTGTCTACTCAAGACGCATTTCACGGTACGGTAATAAAGTTAGAACCTTCAAATTTTGCAGTCGTGTTTATAGTCGCCTACTCCATTTAGAGGAAAGATCTTGAGGAGGGTTCTCATTTAATAACATGGTCTGGGGATACAGTATATACAGGGAAAATTTGGAAGTTAGTTCAAAAGAAGGTGCAGGTTCCAAATGCTCCATGCAGCCGCTCGGGGCCTCACCCCATGCCCCTCTTTAAATTAGGCCTTCATCATAATGGGTGATTTCAGGCCCCGAAAAGAAAAAACCAGCTTTACGCCATACGATAAATTTTAAAATTAGCAAACAATAAACAATAATATTCCGAAACTTTTAGAACCCCCCACAGTAGCCGGGCAAGGAGTGAGATCCCGAACGACAGGTTTTTAAACCGTTACATGTTCCCAGATAGATGCTCCAGGATCATTTTTATTCTTTTTGAGATGGGCCAAAAATTTGGGCCAATATTGGCATTTTCGTAGGAAAAATTTTCCAAAAATGGAAATCACGTTTTTGATTGGTTAGGTCACATTTGCAACAACACTAATCGACGGATTTTCTTCAAAATTGGTGAAAGTGGTCTCAGATAGATGCTTCAAGGGAATTTTCAATAGATTTTCATTTATTTAAAAATTACGACGGTGACATGCAAAATAGAAAACATATACTTTGCGCGTCGAACGACACTTCACTGTTTGACGGATATGTTTGAAATTCGGTATGCAGGTGCCTAAAAGTATCCTCCAGTGTGAGGCAAAATACTTTTTAGAAAAAGTTAAAATTCTGACAATAATTCACGTAAAAAAAAATCAAATTTTCGATAAAAATTGCGAGAAAGTCAAGTGCGACCATTGTCGAACCCTTTATTTACATCTCTAACTCTGAGGGAGGTACCCCTCTTCGTGACACCGTCACCAAGAAACGTGATGCCATTCTGACTCATCTGCTGACATCATTATCATTACTGTCAACAACGCTCTCTCCTCTGTTGACATCATAATATTGTATGGAATCTTGTTTCAGGACTCCGAGGGAGATACGCCTCTTCATGACGCCATCAGCAAGAAGCGTGATGACATGCTGACTCTCCTGCTAGACCATAATGCTGACATCATGCTCACCAACAACAACGGATTCAACGCGCTGCATCATGCTGCTCTTCGCGGCAATCCAAGGTAGGTGGGGAGCTGGTATTTGGGAGTGCTGCCAGCTGAGCACGCTGGATAATTGTTGAAATGGTCTCGCTGCAGGACTTTTCCTCCCCATCCCTCTACTACTGACCCGTTAGTACCTAATAAACTGATGGCATGGTTTGTTGATTCATGTGACCTAAACCGTTCGTGACGTAAGCCCTTCGGGATTTACGTATGGGAGTTGGTTAATTATTGTCATGTGGACCAACTCTGTTGTTTATCCTTTTCAGCAGAGAGATGTTTTCTAGTTCCTCAATTTTTCCTTCTTGATCGTCGTTATAAATTGTTTTGAAAAAATTGGGGATTTCGTGAGCCCTTACCCATTAATGCATAATAATTCAAAGTTCACCTCTTCAGCTGAAGATACATTACATGACAAATAAATAGTTTCCTCAGAAAAGTTTCAACATCAAGAAACAGAATAGCGTCTACATCTGTTAATGTGTCGGATGAAAGAGTTGGCGCTGTTCTCAACCGGGTGTTGATCAGTGTACGATTGTATTGAGGAGCAATGGGCTTGGAGCAGGACTGCGTTGTGGACCGTGCCCCGGACCAGTTTCCGGACCCAGGCTAACGAACTTCCTGGTTGTTGTTGTCGTTCCGTACTTGTTGATTTTGCTCTCACAGCTTGCTAAAACTAGACCAACCAACTTCTGTTGTGTTTTCACATATATGTATTTTTATTTTGAGACTGTACACACAATTCTTGTTGACGTTTGATAATGTTACATTTATTCAGAAACTATCTTTAGATGCCGCCCCACTGGTGCCAAATGTTGAATCACCCTAATTTGAACTGTTTCTGGACATGAGAAAATTTTACTGAGATTGGGATTAGAATCCTGGACCTCCGCTTGGAGAGTCGAATGTTCTGAGAAGGTACAATATACGAATGTTGAAAAGACAAAAACTTGACTAATTCAACCGTGGGAAATGCATGGGGTTATTATATGAAGAATAAAAGATGTTTTCTTAGAGTGAGCAGCCAACTACCAACTGACGGAATTCCTGGCCAAGGAATTTCCGACATTGTGTAAAAATGCGGCATGTGACGTCACACATTCCGCTTGGAAAATAAGAAAATGGAAGAGAGGAAGTCAAGGAGGGGGGGGGGGGGGGGGGGGTCTGACAGGGGAGCTACGAGCAAAAACGGCTCAAGCGGCGCGTCGGTCTGACTTAGCAAAGTTGCGGCGCTTGCCTTTACAGTGATTGCTTATTGTTGGATTTGAGATCCTCACTCGCCGCCTTACATTCTGTTGCCTAATACGTAATCTGTGGGTCAGATTGGCGCAGTGGCAGCCACAGAGCTCTGATGCAAGAGGTTCCAGGATCTAATCCTGTCCTGGCGGAATTTTGCCTACGCAATCTTCCCTGAGGGGGGGGGGGGGGCACTGTTTTCTCCAAATTTGAGCAGAATTGGCCCCATAGTTTGGGCTGGGTGTGGGGCTATAGAAGGGAGACAAACATGACACATCCTACTCTTGATCGCTTCTTTTTAATTTCCATGGGAGCTAAAAAGTAACCGTTTTGTTGTAATCGAGAATAAAGTGGCTATCGAAAGTACCTGCATACATTTCGCAGTCACTTACGGGGCAGAGCATGTTCAATGAAGTCAAAAAGTGTAATGAACTGGCCTCACAAAATATTTCGGCATTCAGGCGTTCCGCCAAGAGTGCATGTCATCACGCCCCCATGGTAATTGCAGAAAATAAAATTACCCCATTAGAATCTGGCAAAGTAAAACTGGCAATATCAAATGAAGCTGTTTCTACTTCCACGAAGCATCGACTCAAATCAGGTTAAAACTTTGTCAGGTACAATTCGAAATTACTCCCCCTCCCCCCCTCCCCCGTAACGAAGGGGCTGTAAAAGGGCGTAACGACGTCGACTTGTCTATTCACTGCACGAAACATTTCTCCAAGTTGCCCCTCGACCCGCCGCTAATTTCGCATTGCTGAGACTTGTGCGCCCGCGAAAAACTCAAGACGGTCTCTATTGGGATTCAGAGAGGGCAGGGTGGGGGGGGGGGGGGGGGGGTTGTTGGGCCCAAGCCAAATCTACCCCCACCCCCTTTGTGACGGGGTTTCCCCAGATTCAGCTCTTCCTCTGCACCTTGAGTACGTGATAGGTATGCAGGATGCAGGTGAACCTCCCTGTAATTAACCACTCTCCTGAGGGTGGAATCGTTCCCCTCCCCAACTGCTACATCTATAGGGGAGTATCGCCCCCCAGTCAACAGCCTCGATACCCGACCCCGCGACCCGGGTCATACCGGTTCCATCCCGATCCCATCAAAGTTTTCTGATTGGCATTCTCCTCTGATATGTTCATCTCAAGAAATAATCTTTTTCCAAAATAATACTCGGAACTGCGGAGGTATTCAGGAAAAGACCAATATCTCCTTTAAATTTAGATTAGTTTTTCAAAAGTTGATATTTTAAATAGAATTGAGCAAATATGTGGGATAAAACTCAGATTTACTTAACCCTATACCACTATACCTGATAAGTTGAAATTATTAGGTAGAAACGTTCCCTCGAATATTGTTGAGGCTATATCCATGCCTAAGCGAAAATTCAGTGTTTTCAACCAAGCGAAAAATTGAAAATAATTTGGCCCTTGCTGTGTTAAACTTAAGGGTGACAGAAATGCATCAGCTGCTGCTGCAGAACCTTAATGTGGCTTCTGTTTGTACAATGGTGGATCGTAGGCTCTGGGCGGTAGGTAGGGTGGTTGGTAATGGTTTGCACGTAACATTGATTAGGTAGAAGCTGTTCCCCGGAGTTGATTAATAGTAATAAACGGTTTAGCCCTGGGCCCCGATTTATATTCATGGTGAGATCACAGACTGACCCCCCCCCCCCCCCCCCCTTCAGGCCTCCGCCCACTTGACCTCATCCCACCCTCTACAGCATTATATACCTGAGGACCTTTACAATTTTTATAAAGAAATGGATATAATAGATAGAATACTGTGTTTAGAATTTTTTTAAAAATCGTATTCGAACCCCGCGCGAGTTTCCTCGCCTGTGAGGTTTAACCATGAACATATTATTGGCTACAATGTGGATGCACCCTCAGCAGTCAGTCAATGGCCGGGAGTAAATAAACGAAAATGGAGTCCTTTCGTTTGCATTTATAAGAAATTCCATTCATTTAGCGGGGAAAATCCGGAAAATTGAGGTGGAAGCTCGTAGCAGTTTCTGATTCGCAGCCGCAAGTAAACCTCAATACGGCAAAAGGAATGATGATTGTGTGCGGGTGTGGGTGTGCTGAGCTCGAGGGCATGTTACAGATGTGTGAGGGAAATGTTAAAACGGTGAAATGACCACCGCCCGGCACTTATTGCTGAGAATGCGAACTACAAAGTTAGCGTTGGGCGAACCGCAGTTTACTGGGGGGAGCCTTTTTACTGCCATTCCCTCCACCTGCTCAGCTGCCCTCTGCTCCCGCTACCCACTCTATGAATATCCTACCCCTGTACCTATACAACCCACGTCCGGATTAGCGCTGCGGCACTGAGCACTGACCCAGGATCTACCCCCCACCTCTCGAGATTTATCTTGCTGAATTTTTCCTATCCCTGATAGGTACCGGACCTTCACCGTCTAGGGGAAAACTCGACTTGCGGCGTGCATGATTGAGACCAGATGACAGAGGTCACGAAAGGTGGCACCCTGCATACCTGCATGGCCCTGCTTGAGCTGTAGGGCTAGGGCTGCTAGGTGCTGCTTGAGCTGTAGGGCTAGGGCTGCTAGGTGCTGCTTGAGCTGTAGGGCTAGGGCTGCTAGGTGCTGCGGCTCCCAAAATTTGGGGGATACTTATCGTAGTGAAGCCTACTTCCGTATAGATGCGGTAACCATGGCAACCGTAATCTCCACGTTATTTGCGAGCTGAGCAAAGTGGAAGAATTAGCCGGAGAGTCAGAGTGAGGAGACGGGAGACGGGAGCAAACTAATATCGCCATCGCCCTTTTGCCCCTTCGGTAACCTCTCGCAGAGTTTGCTTAGTGGCGGATTTGGGTGACATGTGGAAGCCTTGCCTCTGGCGCTATTGCCTTACCTTGTACTCCTCTCATCCCCGTGGGAAGTGACGGGCTCACATCACGAGCGATCCTCCCAAATTTCTTGTCTTCATCTTAGAACAAGACTTAGTTTTGGTTGTAAGAACGCGATTAGTCGCGAGGACTCTGACAAAATGAATGCCGAACCTCGAAACATTGTTCAAAGCGACAATGATGCCAGGCCGTATTTTTTAAGAAAAACGCTGCCGACTGCACAGCCTTGGTTGAAAGCTAAAAGGCCTTTAGGTGGGAAGTATCCCAACCGGAAAATTGTATGTGTATGCAGCGAACTAGCTGACATGATGAGCGATGTGTTGCAGGCAGTACAAAGAGGCAAACGGCTCCAAGTCAGCAAAAAGCTCGGATGCTTTGCCAATGTTTTCCCCTTGAGTGCGTCCTTTAGGACTGTATAGGCTCTAAGGCTCTCATCTGATTTTGCGATGAAGCCCGTCAGTCAGCAGTGATAAGACGGGAAACGTCCCCGTACTCTCGTCTCTCAAGTTGTAAACAACTTGTGTAGGAAACTCGGTAATGACATTTCCCGTACGCGTTCCTATGTCCTCTGGCCTTAGATGTCTTCTCTTTTGGAATTATATATCGTCCGTCAGTCTGGTTTGCTCTGCATGTCAATGCACATTTCTTGACGTCTTTACGTTTTTATTTTTTCGGCAGCCAATATGACGAGAAAAATCTGCTTTCGTGCAAAATTTCGACTCTGAGATTTTAGGTATCATATGATCTTGATGGGGTGCATGGTAACCCTATACTGCGGTGCAAGGGATAAAAAAATGGCTGAAGCGACAACCCAGCTTGTGGCAGGGTGACAAAGCAACTCCACCCCAGTGTAGGCTGGTGACATCACCACCGGTTATTCTTATTATATTGCGGTACACTTTGGTCATTCTGCCACTAACTGGGTCGTCGCCTCAGGCATTTCATTATCCCTTGCACCGCAGTATAGGTCAAAAACGAGGTGCCTGGAAAAATTCTACTTCTACATTTTCGAAGAATTTCAAATAAAACTTAACGTAACAAAATCTGTTAAGAAAAGAGTGAACAAAAATTCCTGTCACCTCAGGATTGGAACCCTCCCTACTGCCTACTGCCCTTCTGGTCACTTTTTGTAGGTGGTGGACAGCCACGTGAACTGCGCATTTTCTCTAAATCCAAATCTATGTGATCTCGTATTGAACAGCCGCTCAAGTGCTGGATCTAGAATCAGTTGAGTCCACCGGCTTTCTTTCTCTCTTTTCGTTTTACTTTTGAAAAAAGTTTGAGAGTTTGTATTGACAGAGTAAATTATCGGTTTCCGATAATGCTCACGGTGAAAAGCGCCTTATTTTATCAATAAAGTATAAAGTATGGCTGATGGCTATGGGCTGCGGGCTGCGGGCTGCTCCTGAGTCCTGCCATCTCTGCCATCCAAATCATGGCCTCTTAACCCCTTCAATTCAGATTATGGGTTATGCGATACAATGCTAGAATTATTAAGGGAGGATGTCACCAGTTCCTAAAGTCTACTATACTGTTCACTGTAGCAATAGTGCTACTCCCGAAAGGGTCCTATCGATAGCGCATTTATCTTCGCAGATTAGCTTGAGAGTATATTATCTATCTATTCGAGAGTTGGTAGTGATCTGTGGTGAACTTTTAATTATTTTCGTTACATCAGAAAAGTTAATACAGGAAAAATTATACCAAGAAAAAATCCCTTTCGGCAGCCCCGAAAGGCGTAGGTAGATTTCGAAGATTACTTCCATCCACTAAAAGCAGTCTAAAATCATTTAGAAAGACGATTAAGAATATTTTTAGTTGACCCAAATGCATTCTCTACAATAACAACGGAGGAATTGAGTTTTGAAATTTCACCCCCCCCCCCCCCCCCCCTTAATAAGAAAATGAAAGTGATTTTATAAAAAACATTTTCAGACAAAAGTTGTATATATTATTAATAGAAACTCAAAGAAAAAAGAATAAACTCAATATCTCACCAAATAAGTGAGTTATGACGTTTTGAAAATTCAACCCCCCACCCCTTGCCTAAACGATGCGTCGGACGAAAAACTTTTCAGACAAAAGTTTTAGGTAATATTGAGGCAAATGCATTTCAAAACGAAATATTTCGATAACACCCCTAGGGCACAAGTTATGAATTTTTTTGTGCGCAAAACCCTGTTTTTACACCCTTATTCAACCAATAAGGGTGAGATCAAAAATCGTTACTAAGAAAAGTTGTAGGTAGTACTATTAGACGACCCTAAGAGAAAACCACGTTTCATTATAGTTGCAATATTAAGGGAGTTATGGCCAAAAAACCAGATTTCGAAAAAGTCCCCCCCCCCTTCGTCCGATTTCCCGCATTAACGAGCTCGACCGAGATTTTAGTCCCTTATATTTTATTAAATAGTCAAAACCAATTATTTCTCAAAAATACGGCTTCTAGCGTGTTCACAAGGATGTGAAAATGATATATATATATAAACTTTTTAACTGATGGTGGTTTTGGGATCCAGGGGTCGTAAAAAGAAGAACTGTGAAGAAATTTTTCAAAAGTGAGACTACTGGTACGACTACAATAGGTAGATTTTTCTTCGAAATCTACCTAAAAGATGAGCGTGTGTGTAATGGGCCTATGTGGAGAATGGAGCTACGAAAAACGCTAACGAGGCTTCCACTCCGTATATTATGTATTCTGCGGCTTACCAACTCTTTGTGAATCTAAAGGAAGTTAAGAGTTTGAAGATAAGATGAAAAACTTGCATTGTTTACTTATTCTGTTGTCCAGTTTTGAGATCTCTCTTTGTTCGAGAAGAGGAAAAAAGTTGTATATAAATTGTGGAACTCGTTTATCTGTAAAGAAGATATATATTCGTTCGGAAGCAACGCATATTTCCCCCTGGAGAATTTTTGAGAGTGAAGTTACGTGGGTGAAGTTGTTTAAAAGCACCCCCTTTCCCTTTTTCTTATTTGAATTTCGGGTTGGAACTGAAAACAAAAAAGGCGATAGATCGAAACAGGCGATGCAAAAAGAATAAATTGAAGAGTTGTATCACGTACCGGATTGCCCTCCATTGCTTCTGTGTTTATTTCCGAGGAGATGAAATGCTCGGGGAGGCATTGGAAGCGCCTCGACCTGTGCTGGGGTGGAGGGTGGAGCGTTCCCTGTTACCCCATATGGCACACCAGCACTTTGGCAAGCCCCCAACCCCCACGTGCATCCTATCCATTAATTACTGCCCTCCTGCCCTACTGCTGACCTAAATGACCTATTTACCTAACTGTCTCTGCTTGTTGGAAGAATAGTGGAAACCGTTACAACCATCCTCCAACTTACTACTTCCCCGGAAGGGCCATGGCCACAAGGGGATGGTCTGGTCACAGTCACGCCCAGCATTACGGAAGTCAGGCTCCCTTCAGAGGTAGTAGGCCCAGGGCTCCACAACTGTCCAGACTGGCGCAGTGGTAGGGTAGTGGGGGCGCTATGAAGCAAGATTGGCGCAGTGGTAGGGTAATAGTGTGGGCGCTATGGAGCAAGAGGTCTCAAGATCTCGTCCCGACTTGTGCAGATTTTTCCCAAAGTGTATCTTGTCCAGCCGTGATGGCTATACCTGGCCTTTTCCTGATCTTGTGGCCAAATCACCCCGTTGCGTACAAAGGTCACAAAAGGGGGGCCTCTTCATATACTGTAGAAGTGAAAACGTTACGTGGGGTCGCCGATAGAAGATAGATAGAAGCTGAAAGTTGTGGAAAGCTGTGGAAGGTGGGAATGGCCGATGGGCGCGGGGTGAAGCGAAGGCGTTTCCATTCCAAAAACGGGTTTACAAAATATCTCGAGATTGTTGATGAGATTCTTTTTTGGCACCGTCTGAATGGGATTGAAAATATAAATTATGTTAATCCGAAGTCGGGGAGGATAAGGAGCAGCAAGCGAAATCTCCACGGGAGCCGAACGCCCGAACGCCCCAATCCATTGCAATCATTCCGGAGCGTTTTCCCTCTCGCTAGGAATGGCAGAATAGCAATCCGCATGTTATTTATTCCGTGAAGTTGATGCATGTTGAAGATATCCGTCTCTGCAGGCGACGTGTCGCTAAGTCTTTTATTTTTCTCTTTTTCTGATTACAACAAGCTCAGGCCTCCCATCCCTCCAACAATACCATAATGGGTATTCCTATATTGTAAATTATCCGGAAGCCACTTCAATATCTCACTGTTAGAATTTTTAGCATAACTGAGAGGAATTACACTGATGGTGGACTCATAACAAAACACTTTCTCTCATATGTAATCATAGAAACTAACCTCTTTATTGCAATTAAAACAAAGTAAGAAAAAATTCATTAAAATGACTTCTGGTTACTTCACAGTGTTTGAATAACCAAGCATCAACAAACAGATCCATGTTCAGTTAAACGTTAGTGGACCCAGCACCGCCTCAACCAGAGTTAGTATTAGGAACCACCACCGAAAAACTGTCAAAAAATAACTTAGTCAAAACCCACGAAAAAGTAATAATAAATCCTAAGCGCTTTCGACCTAGACGGTCATCATCAGAGGGGTACAAGAAAGGAAAGAGACAGATAAACCTGCTTGGGTGTTAGCCGGCCTGAAGTAAGTTGATCTGTGCCGGCTAACACCCAAGTAGGTTTATCTGTCTCGTTCCTTTTTTTTTTTTTTTTCTTTTTCGCGCACTGCCTATTAAGGGCCACCATACATTCTCGACGAACTCCGCCAAAACCACTGTGCGAAAGTAAATATTCGACAAAAGTAATGTTTACATTTTAGTACCACCGGAGACTGGTAATTGCAATATCGTATCGGTTGTGTCTACTCTAAAAGCTAAACATAGTATGCTATTTGAACGCGAAACGAACGAGTGAACGTAGGACACTATGTTTAGCTTTTACAGGAGAAAAAGTAGAGAAATGGTGTTGCAATTACGAACTTCCGTAAGTGAAATAAAAATTGTCAACATGTAACATGGCGGCGGTAAATATTACAAACATTTATCAAGCTTTTCTACTAAATGTGACGATAAAATCATACTGTTTTAATCCGAAACGTTACAAAAAAATATTTCGCGTGAGGTAGTGTTGTGTTTTCGCGATCTGTCAAAAAAACATGTGGACTGGTAGTTGACTGTTTAAAATCGCTCCTGTGGGCTTATTACTCCATTTCATGCAAAAATACAACACTACCTCACGACAAAGAGTCTCAGGTTTACATCCCCCTATAAACACTTTTCACTCGCCCTGTAACTTCGGAGTAGGGCTTGAAGTACGTAGCATTGCGAACCAAATGGGTGTATTTCCCCTTAAGGCATAATTTCTGCGCGGAGGTGGGTTTAAAGAACCTAACCTAAAACCTGACCTAACCGATACCTATAACCTATAACCTACAACCTACAACCTGTAGCCTATCCTATACCCTATACCGCGAAAGGGGGGGGGGGGATTATAGGGAGGAAAGGAAGGGAGTGGTGCGAAGGAATGGGAAGAGGCGGGCAAGGTGTGTTGGGTTATCCCCTAATAGATGTGAGAGAAGAGGTGGGGTGGGTAGGGGAGGACGAGTATTACAGTGGAGTGGGCAGGAAAGGAGGATGTGGGACACAGTGACAGGGACGGAACAGGACGGACAGGTGGGGGGTGGGTCGCGGGCCATCAGATGGCCATGGGTGTAGTGGGTATGGTCAATTCGGAGCCTGGCGAGCAGCACCTCATCACGCCTGCGCGGTTGAGATGCTGTACGCCAGGATCCGATGCGTGGTTTTACCACTGCCAATTTGTTTCCTGCAGCGGCTTCACACGACCACTCGTGCTGCCACTGGTTCAGAATGGCATCTTTAATGACCCGCTTGGCATCAGAAAAGGTGGTGGTAGGCCAAGGGACAGATGGGTGGACAGCGGCCTCCTTAGCCGCAGAATCTGCAAGGTCATTTCCCTTTATTCCAACGTGTGAGGGAACCCAGCAGAATTGTACAATTTGGTGGGTGCTCAGTTTGAACGAATTTCCATGAGGAGAGGATCCGGACTAAAAATATCACGTATAGCTTGCAATGCACTGAGGCTGTCGGAGAAGATAATCGAACATGGAATTAAATTGTGGAGAATATACTTAAGGGTTTGGAGAATGGCATAAAGCTCTGCTGTGTAAGAGGAAGAGAAAGGTAGGAGGGGGAAGGTTTGCGACTGGGTTGAAGATGAGAAGGCACCCGCGACTCCAGTACCCGTTTTAGACCCATCTGTATAAAAGTGACTCCATGCCGAAGTTGGATATGTCTTTACCAAGTCGCTAAATGCCTGTACGTATAATTGTGGGGGGGTGGTGGCCTTTGGGAGAGCAAGAAGGGAAAAATTACACTGTGGAGGGGTCTTTCCTTTCTTGTACCCCTCTGATGATGACCGTCTAGGTCGAAAGCGCTTAGGATTTATTATTACTTTTTCGTGGGTTTTGACTAAGTTATTTTTTGACAGTTTTTCGGTGGTGGTTCCTAATACTAACTCTGGTTGAGGCGGTGCTGGGTCCACTAACGTTTAACTGAACATGGATTGCAGAAAATACCACAAAGTTACGAGTTACCTCTTAAATCATGTCAACAAACAGACTCCACACTTTGGATGCAGTCTAGAATAAGGGTGTTATGTGTTTATATTTCAATAATTATGTCAGTTTCTGTGATAAAAATTGCTTTGTTTTGATCCAGGTGAACGTTAATAAACATCAGTCGACCCATTCCATCATAATATCGCACCTAAACATTAATTTATTGATGCGTGATACAGGTGGGTGAGCTTGTATAATAATTATTCCATCCTGCATCATCACTAGAACCAGATTTGTGTTTTCAACATTTTCTCCATTTCCCCCAATTTATTCTGGCAATATTGACAATAGCCGATGGCTGCAACCGTTTAAATAACATGGATTTTGGATAAAAACGGGCGGATCGTTGAATAGCTGGGTACGTGTGAAGCCTGGAGCGCAGCAACCCTTAATATTTCACCCCCACCTGCGCGCTGATTTATTTCCTTACATTACACTTCTCTTCTCAAAGCACTTTCAAACAAAAATGGATTTCTTCTTCTTCTTCTTTTTCTGCCCCATTATGCCGCTAGCGCAGCGTTGGGGGATCACCTCGGACCCAGCTCTTGTACTCCACTCTGTCCCTGGCGAGTCTGCGCAGCTGCTGCAGGTTCTTTCCCCGACTCGCTGCGACCTTCTCCACTCCCTCCTCCCACGTTCTCCTTGGTCTTCCGGTCGGTCTCCTGCCCTGTGCCTTCGCCTCCATGTACATTCGCGGTTTCCGTTCTCTCCCCATTCTTGCCACGTGACCAAACCAGGAAAGTTGCCTGTCCTCCATTCGCTTTTCCACCGGTTGCTGCTCAAGTTCATCGCGGATACGCTCATTCCTGATCCTGTCTCTCCTGGTTTTTCCCATAACTCTTCGGAGGACTTTCATCTGAACTGCGTTAACTCTGCTCACGCTCTCTTTTGTCGGCACCCAACTCTCACTGCCATATATTAGTATAGGTTCTATGACGGCCTGGTAAACCCTTGTTTTCGTTTTACGGCTGATTTCATCCTTGCCGAAGACACATCTGCTTAGTGCATAATATGCGTTCGTTGCCTTGTTTACCCTGTTGCGCACCTCCCCTATCAACTTCCCCGTCTGGTGCACTGTTGTGCCCAGATACTGGTAGCTTTCCACCTGCTTGAGCTGTTGACCGTCACACTGTATATTGATTGCTTCAACTTGTTCTTCAGTCCGTGCCACCATCATAACCTGGCTCTTGACCTTGTTTAAGGTCATGCCCCTCTCTTTGAGCGTCTCGGTCCATTCTAGCACGGCCTTTTGTAGCTTCCTCTCAGAATCAGCGATAAGGACAACATCGTCCGCATATGTTAGAGCTTGGCAAGTGACTGGTCTCAGGTTCAGCATTCCGACCACAGAGGTTTCTGTTCGTCTTTTGCATGTCTTGACTACCTCGTCCATGAAGATAACGAAGAGCAATGGCGACAAGCTGTCTCCCTGTCTCACGCCCTTTTCCATAGAAAATGCGCCAGAAGACTGTCCATTTAGTCTCACCACCCCCTTGACTTGTTCAAACATAGACTTGATGGCTCGCAGCAGCTGCGGGGGGGTTCCTTTTTCCTCTAGTGCTTTCCACAGTTCGTGCCTGGGCACTTCGTCGAACGCGGAATGCATATCAAGAAATGCAAGGTACGCAGCCTTCCCCCTACTTATCCACTTATCAGTGATGCATCGTAGGGAAAATATCAGGTCCTGTGTTTGTCTCCCCGGTCTGAACCCTGCTTGCTCATCATCGAGGTCTGCTTCCACACATGCTCTCAGTCTCTTTTCCAGCACTCTAGAGTACAGCTTCGCAATGACGCTTATGAGACAGATCGCACGATAGTTTTCGCATTGCGCTGAGTCTCCCTTCTTGTACAGTGGAACTATTATATTACGCTGCCAATCTTCTGGAATTCGTCCGAGTTGCCACACAGCTTGGAAGAGGTCCTGTATTTCTTCAGCTAAGGCGCTGCCACCAGCCTTAACCATTTCAGGCACTATATTGTCTTCTCCAGCTGCCTTCCCGTTCTTCATCCTTTTGATTGCGTTTCTCACTTCTTCGAGCGATATCGGCTGTTCCACCTCTTGAGACTGTTGACTTATCTGCCTCCTTCGCGTTACATCTGTCCCCTGTGGTCTACTCTCCTTGAACTTCTCTTCATAATGTGATCGCCATACCTCTAAAACCTCCTCCGGGTCTTCTTTTAAGCAGTTATTCTTGTCTTTTATGCTTCTGACTTTACGTCCGTACTTTCCCCTAAGGTGCCTCACTACTTTCCAGAACTGTCGGTCGTCTCGCTTGAAATTCTCCTCCAGCTTTTCTCCGAACTGCTCCCACGACCTTCGCTTTGCATCCTTCACCTTCCTTTTGCAGTCATTCCGCTTCTGGACGTATATTTCATATTCCACTCGACCTCTAGTTCTGTTCCATCTCTGCCAAGCTGCCTTCTTCTCCGCCACTGCAGCCTTGACTTCCGGACTCCACCACTTGGTGCTTTTGACTCCTTCTTTCACCACTTTCATTCCGCACACCTCTTCGCTCACCTTCAAAATAGCAGTCTTCAAGTTTTTCCATCTCTCCTCAACCTCATCAACTCCCGCAGGCAGATCTCTTCTTTCCAACCAAATCTTTCTTTCATATTCAGCCTTGGTGTCTTCGTTTCTCAGCGATTCCCATTTCACCCTTGCGTAACTTGTCCTTTTCTTGGGCTTCGCATTCACAAAGATCGTATCGGCTACCAGCAATTTGTGGTCTGTAGATAACTCTGCTCCTCTAATCACCTTCACATCCTTAAACGAGCTCTTGAGGTCCTTCGGGATCAGAAAATAATCTATGATACTTGAGTGTTGCGTGCTTTCAAATGTAATTTGGTGAATGAGCCTATGCGCGAAGTATGAGTTGGCTACGATCATCTGGTTGGTTGTGCAGAAGTCCAGGATTCTGTTACCATTGTTGTTGAGGGTCTGCTCTCCTGCAAAGGGTCCCAGTACCCCTCTGCTGTTTCGGTAATCCTTTCCCACTCTTCCATTAAGATCTCCCATGACCACTGCTTTTCTACCATCTCCCTCCACTCTGTCCACTTGGCGCTGCAACTCATCAAAGAAGACTTCTTTTTCAGCAACCTCCATGTCGTCCGTCGGTCCATACACCTGAATCAGGGTTATCGGTCTCTGCAGTTCTAGATTAAGACACATAATTCTTGAGTTTACTGCCTGCCACGATGTGACTTTTTGGTCCATTGCTTCCGTGACTATTATTCCAACTCCTTCCTTGGCTCTTGTGTCCCATGGGACTCCCACGTATCTTAGGACGTAATTTCCATGTAGTGTTTGAAGGCCTTCACCTTTCTTCTTGACCTCACTGATTCCCAGTACATCTACCTTGTATTTTTCCATTTCTTCCACGATCTCAGCCTCCTTCCCGGCTAGTGTTGTAATATTCCACGTAGCAATTCGTAATCCGTATTTCTCGCGTATTCGTCGTCTAGTAGTCCGTCCAATTCCGAGGCTTTCATTGTTTGTTCTATGAATCAGCTATACGCTGTGCGGGTGATTGGCCCAACGACAGCGGGCGGTGGTCTCCCTCGCAGCGCCCGCTCCCACGCTGGTGTCCTCTACTGGCGAAGGACGGCTGATGGTCTGCCACGCCGCGAGCCTGCATTTCCTCAGGCTCCCCAGTGTTGCCGGTTATCCCGCCAGGACTCGGTCATGACTGCTTGCGACATAGAATGCCGGGCGATGGGGTCGTCACGTCCCTACGCCATCAAAAATGGATTTGGACGGGTTAAAAACTAAAAGTTGAGCACGTGTAAAAGTTTTTGCATATTTCATGGGGGATTACGGGGGTTGGGGGGGGGGGGGGATGGTGGTTGCTGATTTCTCTGAAGGACGCCCCACAGCCCCCCAGCTCCCCCACTCCCCCGCCCTGTTATTTGTTCTGCGTTATCCATCATTCTACCTGGAATGAGGCCCTAAATCAAATCGCTTGCGCGGAAACTCGACTTTGAATAAAGCTGCATGGCCACACACGATGCCGTTCTGGCTAAATGCCATTCCAGGACGCAGGACAGTTAGGAATGCCATCCCTCCTCTGTCAACTATTAAAAGTATAATTTCCCATTATTTCAAGATAAATTTTTAATAAAAGAGGTTACATTCAAAGCTTTACTAGGAAATATCAGAAGGGTGCGTATTCTGGATCAGATTCTATTAGGATTGAGCGTTGAATTGATATTGAATCCTTTTTGCCCGAATATCGGGCGCACCCCCCATTCTCGGACGCATCATGTGGGGCCAGCTTAACGCCATATAAAGTCAGCGTATGCCTATATACCCTACCGCGCCTACATAATATTCAGTCTACTTCAATCTCAAACTAATTTGTCTACGATGTTTCTTTAAAACCGACTCAATCTCACCCTCTGCATAATGTATCTGCGGATGACACTGTTTGTTACTTTCTTTCTCAAAAACAGTTTTATGACTTTAGTCTCAAATTGGGTTTCTCCTCCCCTCTCTCGCTCCTTAGCGCTACAGCTACAGAGTTAGGAGGCAGGGTGCCACCTTAGCGCTACAGCTACAGAGTTAGGAGGCAGGGTGCCACTTTAGCGCTACAGCTACAGAGTTAGGAGGCAGGGTGCCACCTTAGCACTACAGCTACAGAGTTAGGAGGCAGGGTGCCACCTTAGCGCTACAGCTACAGAGTTAGGAGGCAGGGTGCCACCTTAGCGCTACAGCTACAGAGTTAGGAGGCAGGGTGCCACCTTAGCGCTACAGCTACAGAGTTAGGAGGCAGGGTGCCACCTTAGCGCTACAGCTACAGAGTTAGGAGGCAGGGTGCCACCTTTCGTGACCTCTGCACCACACAAGGGGGTCATTTCATCAGAACCTTGCCGTCTGAGAAAGTCCTGGGCTGGTCATATATTTGTAGGGATATTGATTTTGCGAACCTGAATAAGGTGTTGGATGAATGTGGGGGTCTCATCAGTCTGCATCGGCATGAGATGAGCTGCTGTGTGGATTGTGAATTGATTGCCAATATGGCGATCACGCGGACACTTGCGCCTCCAATTAGTTTTTATCATTCCATGCTGATTGGAACTTACTGCTGGGAGTGACGAGTTCGAATTTTCTTCTTTCGGGTGATTATAAGCCTAATAAGACTCTCCTCAAATTCAGTCTGTTCGGGATTGAAAGCAAAAATACCTGACCCGGAGCCCGGAGCAGGAGCTTGAGCAGGTTGTTTCAGTTAGATATGGCTCTGGGCGGTTATTCGCGGTCCCAAAGCACCGACACTCGATGTAAACTGCGGGTGCTGTGAGGCCGAGAATAGCATCTGGAGAGATGCTACTGACTGCACTTGTTCTTCCTTAGTAATTAAAGCAACAATAACATGTTCTGTTCTTTGTCTCTGTTTTTGTTCTATAGCAGGCTTTCAGTCTTTTACTTGAAGTGTAAGAAACCCATTTTGAGAGTCTCGCATTTTTGTGCGGGTACTGGTTGTTCTTTCTGCCCTCTACCGAGAGGCAGCATCATGCAGTGTGTTGGGACTGTTAGGGGAAATTTGATCTTGGCATACGCACATACCCAGGCATACATTTTGTCGCGTCAGTAGTTATGAGGTATACAACTCAGACCGTGATATATTTCAAAGGGATATTTGGTTTTTTCTTGCGGGTGGGAGGGAGTCAAAATTAGTTTTGTTTCCCATTTGTGTTGGAGGCATCAGGCCAAAGCGTGAAACGTATGGAGCACGGGGAACATAGTTGATCGGGCTAGTGAGTTAGTGACGTGTACGGCCCCATTATGCCGCGAGTCACGGAACCAAATGAAATTCGGGCGAGATTTATGACGGTGAGTTGTTTGCAGTACACAGTACACACGATTCCCACTGCTTCCGAATTAATGAGACTTGGTCGTCAGCGTGCTTTGCTGCTGCATTCCTTTGCGAAGCCGCTCCACCAGTCTACCCTTCTCCGTTCCCATGCCACCAGTCTACCCTTCTCCCTTCTCATTGCCACCAGTCTACCCTTCTCCCTTCTCCGTTCTCATGCCACCAGTCTACCCTTCTCCCTTCTCATTGCCACCAGTCTACCCTTCTCCCTTCTCCGTTCTCATTGCCACCAGTCTACCCTTCTCCCTTCTCCGTTCTCATGCCACCAGTCTGTATACCCTTCTCCCTTCTCATTGCCACTAGTCTACCCTTCTCCCTTCTCCGTTCTCATTGCCACCAGTCTACCCTTCTCCCTTCTCCGTTCTCATGCCACCAGTCTACCCTTCTCCCTTCTCATTGCCACCAGTCTATTACCCTTCTCCCTTCTCATTGCCGGCTATTCCCAGAAACAAAAGTAGTCGAAAACACTGTATGATTCAGTTGACACTAGGGCTGTGGGTTGGTGTACAAAGTTTACACCTAAAAAAAACATTTTCTGTCATTTTTGGGAGACCAAGCGAGGTCGGTAGTCGCTCGAAATTTCTTTGATGTGTGATGTGAGGTGTTAAGAGTTGGCAAGTAATAGGGCTGGGCAGAAAAGGCCGATTTGATCCCAATTTTCAGTTTGTTATTAGATTCAAACTGCAACTGCTTATGAATTTTGTAGGAATCAGTTACAAGAAGTGTAATCGATGGTTAAAAACACAATTATTACGAATACAATATAATGTTTTTATAATGGGCTATCCCTGTATCCGACTGCCCATAGTCCTGTAGCTTCCCATACAGGCTGCAGTGGGGTAAAGACATAATATAAGCGGATCCAGAGCATTTTCCCGGTGGGGGCAGAAATATAGCCTATTTTATATTACCTTACTTCCCAATATCCAACAGTCATTTTTCTGAGTCAGCACCATCGCGAATTGTTTCAAAAACTGAGGACAATCCTGGAAAATAACCTTTCGTATTTTTTTCATTTTTCGTCCTTTGGAGGAACAGATCTTGCAGGGACCCTAGCCCCCTGGTCCCTAATTCCCAATCTGTGTAGAGAGGGTTTCAAAACGAGTCAGGGTCCGTCAAGGGACTCTAACGTTCGTTCGTTATAGGGAGTGTTGTTATATAGAGAGTGACGACTGTAGGTAGATGTAGGCAGGGACAAAAGACTATTTGGAAAAATTCTAAGCGTGCATGTGATTAGGCCCTTTGCCTGTCTATGGAATGAAGTAATTTCGTGCCGATAGAGAGTTGAAATTCCGCATACATGACTGGGGGGGTAATTTTTCTTGCTCGAGAGTTTATGGGGCTTGTTAAATAGAATGATCCCGCTGTAATGGCGCTCAAGTGAGTGACGCTAATAAAACTGCAATGGCGGATAAAGCGCTGCATTAAGCGCCAAGCGGTACTTGACTGCTCACTCTACCTCTGTGCCCTCTACGTATTCAAGCTCCACTTATATTCAGCTGCACATGCAAAAATCAATCACCGTGCATGAGCACCCGCGATCTCGTCCCGTTTTCAGATTTTTCTTGGCTACCTGGTCCTGATGGGCGCCTGGCCTTGATGGTTACCTGGTCCTGACGGTTACCTGGCCCTGATGGTTACCTGGTCCTGATGGGTACCTTGGCCCTGATGGTTACCTGGTCCTGATGCGTACCTGGCCCTGATGGTTATCTGGTCCTGATGGTTACCTGGTCCTGATGGGTACTGCGCCAAGGGGCCCTCCTACCCCCCCGGCTTTCTTAAGTTTTGAGGATAAACCTTATAAACCGCCACTAGGCTTTGCTCAAGTCGGAAGAGACCTGGAATCTATAGTCGGTAAGTGGTTGGTGATATTTTTGAGAATCAGGTCCTATCTAATCAAGAAGGTGGTTAGTTTGCAATGTTGTTTATTCCAGTAAATTACATAAAATGCCGTTCATACTCATCAAGATCATGATCTAAAAGGGTTTATTGTCAACTCAATAAGTATTTCTAAAACTGTATCTACGTTCAATGGTTGTTCATATAAAAAACGATTTACACTTTGATAACAGCCTACCTATTTGTTGGACGCCACCAAATTCCTTTTATTATGATAATGGACATATGATTAATTCGTCGAACTTGGAAAACGTATAATCTAGACAAGTCCTTATTTGCACTATGCGATCGTTGAAACTTAGATTATTGAGGTTGGCACTTTTCTTATAAGAAGCATAAATAGGATGACGAAGTTTCTCAGTAGGTTTTCCCAAATATTAGTTTCCCCACAGACTTACTTTCTTCTGCATTTTCTACCAACGTTTTGATTGAGGACGTTGCGATGTGGAGGAGGCTCTAGAAGTTGCCCGCCCCTGGGCAAAGTAGTGAAACTACTCCATGATTGGCACCCCTCGACAGATGATCAAGGTGACCTTCCCCCTCATGCAGAAAAGTCGCACAGGATCTGCAGATACTTCTATGCGTGCGGTATAGGACTGAGTTGGAACTGGTTCCTTCGTCTCTTCTAGTAGGGACTTCCGGGAGCCTAGGAAAATATTCAATCCTCTACTTAGACAATGTTTCTATTTAATCCCCTAACCATTTCCTTTAATACAAAATTGGAGATGAACTTACCAGCTGTTAGCTGGGGACACGGAAAAAGACAGCAGTGGAGATCCGAACAAGCGAACGTCTGGGTGCAGAGTGTTCACTATTTTCAGAACAGAACTGTTCACGAACGATCTAACCGATTCCCGCCGCCTTGCGCTGTCACTTTAATTATTATTTTTCCTGCTCTGCTTCCACGACTATTTGCTCAAAATGGAGGACAAAAATATAAACAAATAATTTTAGCCTTGCTACAATTTTAATAACCAGCCAATGATTTTGAATATTGGCACAGTACCTTGGCCCTGATGGTTACCTGGTCCTGATGGGTACCTTGGCCCTGATGGTTACCTGGCCCTGATGGTTACCTGGCCCTGATGGTTACCTGGCCCTGATGGTTACCTGGTCCTGATGGTTACCTGGTCCTGATGGGTACCTGGCCCTGATGGTTACCTGGTCCTGATGGGTACCTTGGCCCTGATGGTTACCTGGTCCTGATGGGTACCTGGTCCTGATGGGTACCTTGGCCCTGATGGTTACCTGGCCCTGATGGTTACCTGGTCCTGATGGGTACCTTGGCCCTGATGGTTACCTGGCCCTGATGGGTACCTGGTCCTGATGGGTACCTGGTCCTGATGGTTACCTGGTCCTGATGGGTACCTGGTCCTGATGGTTACCTGGTCCTGATGGTTACCTGGTCCTGATGGGTACCTGGCCCTGATGGTTACCTGGTCCTGATGGGTACCTTGGCCCTGATGGTTACCTGGTCCTGATGGGTACCTGGTCCTGATGGGTACCTTGGCCCTGATGGTTACCTGGTCCTGATGGTTACCTGGTCCTGATGGGTACCTTGGCCCTGATGGTTACCTGGCCCTGATGGTTACCTGGCCCTGATGGTTACCTGGTCCTGATGGTTACCTGGTCCTGATGGGTACCTGGTCCTGATGGGTACCTGGCCCTGATGGTTACCTGGTCCTGATGGGTACCTTGGCCCTGATGGTTACCTGGTCCTGATGGGTACCTTGGCCCTGATGGTTACCTTGGCCCTGATGGTTACCTGGTCCTGATGAGCGCCTAGCCTTGATGGGCGCCTGGTGTTCACCGGTTGGTGGAAAACTCGACCTCTTGTAACGTTTAATATTCTGGTACTCCTATACATTTTGTTTGTATTTGACGTTTCTTTGTGACTGGTTTCAGGGAAAACTGTTGTATATTTATTTGTTCAGAATGTTGTTCTTCCTGCCTTTTGAGTGTTTGTTTATCAAATAATATTGTTGGTTCGCAAACATTCGGAAAAATTTCCTGGAACTTTTATTCTTACGAGGTTCGGGTCTGGTTCAAGTATTTGGGTGTTGCATTGCAGGGAATTTTTTGTATCTAAGCAGTATCTATTTACTTTCAGGTAAGTGTATACAGTAAGTGAGAGGAAGCAACTGGAATAATCCTTGGCGGTAAGTGAAGTGTAGAAAAATGCTACTGGATTGTTTACATTTTTGCCGTTATAGTTTAAGTATCGAAGGAAACATCGGAATCCATTCAGTATTGGAAACATTTATGTACAAAATAAATTTGAAAAGATAAAAATGGGTGGGTCCTCTCTTGCTTTCTTGCTGGGGACATTCTCCTAACTCTTCCCGCGGAATATATCGCTCCCCCCTACTCTGCTTGCCCGCTTGCCGCTCGAGGCAGAGTTATGAACGCCACCCCGCACCCCCGACCACCTCAAATTCTTACTACAGAATGTTTCTCATTTTTCGGTTCCTATGAAGTTTTTCAGTCTGTTGTAGCCTTCAGCTGTGTCATATTGCTGATGAGCTGTAATGGTCCTTCATTGCGAAACAGTTGATGTCGTTTTAACGTCAGAAATTGCTTTAATTTCTTCTGATTTAATGATTGAGTAATTTAAAACACAACATAATATTAAGGTTGCTTATGCAGTCGTGTTTGTTTACGTTTTCTTTCAGGATATTTAGTGAGGATACTACCTATACATACTATATACTAACGGCCGAAATTGACCGGTTGTGTGGTGATTTTACGATCGGTTAATTTTGGTTTTGGTTGTCAAACATTACTCGATCGTAAAATCACCACACAGCCTGTTAATTTCGGCGGCCATCAAAAAGACTTCTTATTTCAGATCATTTAAATATATCCAATAGTTTTCTCATAATGTTCGCAGAAAAAACGTCAGCAAATAACCATGAATGTAAAGTTGACATAGCAACGGTAATGGTTCTCTCAGAAACCTCTCAGTGGAAACATTAGGTTTCGATCCAGTCCATTGCTAACTTAAGGTTTTGGAGGTTAGGAACCTTCTTTGGTGACGGTTGGAAAGGTTGAAAGTTTTTGTTTGCTGTAATTGAAGCAGAGCAAGTCAGTTAAAGGACGGTGGAAACAATGGGCAGGGCAGACTCCACCGATTTCATTTAGATTGCACGATTTACGAACTCCTTCCACAATCAACGGGATCCATTCCTATCGTATTTAGTTGTTTTCTATAGAGCAGATAGCACCCACTGTTTCCAAATCAGAATTCACGCTTCTTCTTGTTAGAACCCCAGCTATTCAGTTGAGTGTTGAAGCTTCACACAGCACACAGTACTGTTTTGGTTGACTTCCTTAGGATGGAATGTACATTTGCTGTTGACACAGTACTGTTTTGGTTGACTTCCTTAGGACGGAATGTACATTTGCTGTTGACACAGTACTGTTTTGGTTGACTTCCTTAGGACGGAATGTACATTTGCTGTTGACACAGTACTGTTTTGGTTCACTTCCTTAGGATGGATTTCACCACTTTAACGTGAAGACTATCGTGTACACGATAGCGCTATCCTATCGCTAAAAAAAGTTAATGGCTTTCACCATCCTGACGATAGCACCCTGATCTTATCGTTAGTGAATCCGTACGTTAGCAATAACGATAACTTTCATACCTTATTCGACTTGTTTGGGTGCGAAACGGGCAGGGATTGTTGTCTACCCAACTATTTAATACCTTTCTCCAAAAAATTAGTGTGTTTTTCCCCGTTTATTTTACATTTTTGACATGAAATTATTGAAACGTATAATGAACGTACACCTAAACAAAGTTGACGTAAACAAAGCAAACGAATTCTACGACAAGCGAATGTCTGACACGACAAAACTAATGATAGGATAAGTTTAACGGCTGGTTTAACGAATCGATAGCTATTCGATCGTTATAGGAGGCACTATTGTGAGGTGGTGAAATTCAGCCTTAGGACGGAATGTACATTTGCTGTTCTTTCCGACCATTTTTTAGGGCACTGGGGATATTTAAATGTCCTGAAATATAGTCTTCTTAGGGTGCGTCCCACCATATCCAGTTAAAATTAAACTGGAGATTTACCATGTTAAATTTAACTGAAAAGTTAAATTTAACATGGTAAACATCGGACAAAATCTCCAGTTTAATTTTAACTGGGCATGGTGAGACCACCATACTCGGTTAATGTTAAACTCCAGTTAAATTCCAATTCTTGCACGGTAAAAACTGAATTTAATTGGAGTTTAACAGCGAACCGAGTATGGTGGGACGCACTCTTAACGTCACAAATTAACTAGCTATGCTGTAATTTCACGATCAAGTAATTTTTTTCAATAAAAAAATTATTTGTCTAAAATTATTTGATTGTAAAATCGCCACATAGTCAGCTAATTTCGGACGTCAAAATGACATAATATTATATTTTCGAACATTAAAGAACTCAATAGAGGGTCCTCAAAAAATGGTTGGGCAAAAACATAAAGAAACACGATTGCCTGTTGGTGACCGAAACTGTTGGATATTTATTTGTTGTGAGGTATGATGTGACTTTTTAATGTTTACTAGTTTACTATTGTGATTTTCGTCAGCGTAAACTCGTTTCTGACGTTAAAAATACGAATAGCGTGTATTTCAGAGTAAATAAATATCAAACTGTTTCCTCCGAAAAGTGGACGAGTATTAACAAATGTGAATAAACACCATTGCAGTTTTCTGCTTCCGAACGTAAACAAACAGCGAATGTATGTTCGGTCTTAGGGATAATAGGATAAGAAGTAGTACAGGGTGGATATAGGGACGCAGGGCTGGCAATATAATGGGGGGTGGAGGGAGTCTACATTTTAGCCAATCGATTTTAATAAAGTGAGAGTTATGATCCCAATAAGCCTTCCCCTCCCCTCCCTTTCCCTCCCATCATATCAAGTTGTTACCATTGCCACTATCGGCTCCAAAATTTGTGGCCGAAATTCCATTTCCCGCTGAAGAGGGCAAAACCTTGAAACTACTCTCTCAGACTGCGGCACAAGTTAGCTCTCGAACCTTTTGTACCTCTCAGACGACGGGAAGTTAACTCTCATGCCTTTGATACCTGGTTCTGGATTTTCATTACCCTTGCCCTTTAGCTGAAACTTTGGGAATTTTGCCTTTTACCCTCCGAAGGGTCATCGCTTTACAGATGTCATGCTACGCCGCTCGCCGTTACCACTTATTCGAGATGGACGCTCCAAAATACGTTATTAGTTATTTTCTTTCATCTTTACAAAGTGTTGGCGCTCCTTGCTCACAATAACACCCGGCATTTGAACTGCTTTATAGCTAAGTGCGAGGACCCTTAAATATTGCAATCTTGAATAGCTGAGTATAGCTGGCGAGAAAGTAAAATATGGATTTGCTCTCGGGTAGAGATGTAAAGTAAAAGCACAGGTAAAAGCTTGTGTGAACTGATGTGTGATGCGACTGATGCGTCATATTCACCTTTCCACACGCATCACTTTCATAATTACAACATCATTTCAATGTTTATTCTGTCTGAGATGGGCAGGTAGCTCCTTTACGCTACTTTGCGTTCACATTTCAAACGCTTCAAGCGAAATGTACACGTCGTAAATGTCCGTTTATTGAGGTTGAAACTTGAAATACATTAGCAGTGTCATGCGGTTTTTTACTCTCGAAATTTTTCGAAATGGATGGCTTTTCCAAGATCCTGGCCATCCATTATTGAGTTAAAATAAAGGGTCCGATTATAGTCTTAGGGTGAGTCCCACCATACTCGGTTAAGGGCCACCATACATTCTCGACGAACTCCGCCAAAACCACTGTGCGAAAGTAAATATTCGACAAAAGTAATGTTTACATTTTAGTACCACCGGAGACTGGTAATTGCAATATCGTATCGGTTGTGTCTACTCTAAAAGCTAAACATAGTGTGCTATTTGAACGCGAAACGAACGAGTGAAAGTATGACACTATGTTTAGCTTTTACAGGAGAAAAAGTAGAGAAATGGTGTTGCAATTACGAACTTCCGTAAGTGAAATAAAAATTGTCAACATGTAACATGGCGGCGGTAAAAATTACAAACATTTATCAAGCTTTTCTACTAAATGTGACGATAAAATCATACTGTTTTAATCCGAAACGTTACAAAAAAATATTTCGCGTGAGGTAGTGTTGTGTTTTCGCGATCTGTCAAAAAAACATGTGGACTGGTAGTTGACTGTTTAAAATCGCTCCTGTGGGCTTATTACTCCATTTCATGCAAAAAAACAACACTACCTCACGACAAAGAGTCTCAGGTTTACATCCCCCTATAAACACTTTTCACTCGCCCTGTAACCTCGGAGTAGGGCTTGAAGTACGTAGCATTGCGAACCAAATGGGTATATTTCCCCTTAACGGGTAAACTCCAGTTAAAGTCAGTTTTTACCGTGCAATAATTGGATTGTAATTGGATTTTAATTGGAGTTTAACGTTAACCGAGTATGGTGGGACGGACCCTTACTCAACTTATCCGCCCTGTGACAATTTGTAATTTGTCCAGCACAGTAGATACATATCTATCTATATCCATCTATGTATTTCCTACACTTGTTTCTAAAGATAGAAAAACATATTGCGGGCGCACCGTTTGTATTGGGAAAACGCTTGGGCCGTGGCTTCTGGGTTTGAATCCCGGAGCCAGCAGTTTTGCCACACAAAATATTCACTTGCTTGCGGCTTCGGCCAACAATAACGGTTTTTAATTAAAATCTGTGGGAAGTGTTAAGTATCATATAGGAGAGGAAGCGTGATTAGCATGATAACGGCCGTTATTTAGGTCTAGAAAGCCTGTTAGTGGCATCCACATAGCCGTCTCAGCAGTTTATCTAATTGGGGCGTATTTTACACATTTTTACCGATAGAGTTTCGAGTGACTCCTACAATGGCTTAGAGCGACTCCCGAGATTTAGCAGAGAAAGTTGGAGGGTGAAGAGTGGGTAGTAGTGTGGTGAGGCTGGATAATTGCTACATGTTTTCACCTGGACAATATTTTCCGTCTTGTCGTTTTTCCTCAGCTTCCGGCTTCTTGAAAACTTCCCCGCTACCTTCCGGAAACACTTCGTTATTTCATTTATTATTCATTGCCTTCCGGATAACTGCTGTGAGGGCAAAAAATGCCTAAGCAGCAAAATGTGCGCCGTAATTGCGGGTTACTGCCAATTATTCTTTTTATACGTCTTATTTTGTATTAGCGCCCTGTCTCTGGACTATATTTTCATCAATTTGTTCTGTTTACTTTTGTTTATCCTGGAAAATGTTGCTCTGAAATGTAACATCTTTTTTCAGCGTCAGAAATTATATAGTTTAGTAAGTACATAGAGGTTCCACGATCGAGTTGAGTTATATTTTGTCAATAAAAAATTTGTCAGAAATGACTATGTATGAAGGTAGTTGCTGACGTTAAAAGGATGTATGTTTTAGAACAAATTACAATAACTTGCAACAGTTTCGTCATAAAAGTGTAATTGAAAAAAAAACGTCAACCCACAGCATTCCTCAGTCTTAAAGTGCCCTTCACAATTCTGAATGTCAGTTAGTATGTAAGTGTAACGTGTGTTCCTTTCATTGGCAGACAAAGTTATTGTGTTAGTGTGACGTGTGTTCCTCTCATTGGCGGACATAGTTAGTGTGTTAGTGTGACGTGTGTTCCTCTCATTGGCGGACATAGTTAGTGTGTTAGTGTGACGTGTGTTCCTCTCATTGGCGGACATAGTTAGTGTGTTAGTGTAACGTGTGTTCCTCCCATTGGCAGACAAAGTTTTTGTGTTAGTGTGACGTGTGTTCCTCTCATTGGCGGACATAGTTAGTGTGTTAGTGTGACGTGTGTTCCTCTCATTGGCGGACATAGTTAGTGTGTTAGTGTGACGTGTGTTCCTCTCATTGGCGGACATAGTTAGTGTGTTAGTGTGACGTGTGTTCCTCTCATTGGCGGACATAGTTAGTGTGTTAGTGTAACGTGTGTTCCTCCCATTGGCAGACAAAGTTTTTGTGTTAGTGTGACGTGTGTTCCTCTCATTGGCGGACATAGTTAGTGTGTTAGTGTGACGTGTGTTCCTCTCATTGGCGGACATAGTTAGTGTGTTAGTGTGACGTGTGTTCCTCTCATTGGCGGACATAGTTAGTGTGTTAGTGTGACGTGTGTTCCTCTCATTGGCGGACATAGTTAGTGTGTTAGTGTAACGTGTGTTCCTCCCATTGGCAGACAAAGTTTTTGTGTTAGTGTGACGTGTGTTCCTCTCATTGGCGGACATAGTTAGTGTGTTAGTGTGACGTGTGTTCCTCTCATTGGCGGACATAGTTAGTGTGTTAGTGTGACGTGTGTTCCTCTCATTGGCGGACATAGTTAGTGTGTTAGTGTGACGTGTGTTCCTCTCATTGGCGGACATAGTTAGTGTGTTAGTGTGACGTGTGTTCCTCTCATTGGCGGACATAGTTAGTATGTAAGTGTAACGTGTGTTCCTCCCATTGGCAGACAAAGTTTTTGTGTTAGTGTGACGTGTGTTCCTCTCATTGGCGGACATAGTTAGTGTGTTAGTGTGACGTGTGTTCCTCTCATTGGCGGACATAGTTAGTGTGTTAGTGTGACGTGTGTTCCTCTCATTGGCGGACATAGTTAGTGTGTTAGTGTGACGTGTGTTCCTCTCATTGGCGGACATAGTTAGTGTGTTAGTGTAACGTGTGTTCCTCCCATTGGCAGACAAAGTTTTTGTGTTAGTGTGACGTGTGTTCCTCTCATTGGCGGACATAGTTAGTGTGTTAGTGTGACGTGTGTTCCTCTCATTGGCGGACATAGTTAGTGTGTTAGTGTGACGTGTGTTCCTCTCATTGGCGGACATAGTTAGTGTGTTAGTGTGACGTGTGTTCCTCTCATTGGCGGACATAGTTAGTGTGTTAGTGTAACGTGTGTTCCTCCCATTGGCAGACAAAGTTTTTGTGTTAGTGTGACGTGTGTTCCTCTCATTGGCGGACATAGTTAGTGTGTTAGTGTGACGTGTGTTCCTCTCATTGGCGGACATAGTTAGTGTGTTAGTGTGACGTGTGTTCCTCTCATTGGCGGACATAGTTAGTGTGTTAGTGTGACGTGTGTTCCTCTCATTGGCGGACATAGTTAGTGTGTTAGTGTAACGTGTGTTCCTCCCATTGGCAGACAAAGTTTTTGTGTTAGTGTGACGTGTGTTCCTCTCATTGGCGGACATAGTTAGTGTGTTAGTGTGACGTGTGTTCCTCTCATTGGCAGACAAAGTTAATGTGTTAGTGTGACGTGTGTTCCTCTCATTGGCAGACAAAGTTAATGTGTTAGTGTGACGTGTGTTCCTCTCATTGGCAGACAAAGTTATTGTGTTAGTGTGACGTGTGTTCCTCTCATTGGCAGACAAAGTTAGTGTGTTAGTGTGACGTGTGTTCCTCTCATTGGCAGACAAAGTTAATGTGTTAGTGTAACGTGTGTTCCTCTCATTGGCAGACAAAGTTAGTGTGTTAGTGTAACGTGTGTTCCTCTCATTGGCAGACAAAGTTAGTGTGTTAGTGTAACGTGTGTTCCTCTCATTGGCAGACAAAGTTAGTGTGTTAGTGTAACGTGTGTTCCTCTCATTGGCAGACAAAGTTAATGTGATAGTGTAACGTGGGTCGCAGGGTAATGTAACCCCATTCTGTTCTGCAGCCCTCCAAAGTTGCTTGTTGTAGCGGAACTAGCGGCTGTAATTGGCCAAGTTTTCTTGTTCCCCGTAACGGTTTGCTTCTGTTTCAAGTTTCCGATGGGGTCACGCAGTCGTAAAATAGGTGACAAGGGGTGTGTAGGTGTCCAGAGGGTGAAGCGGCCCGGGCACCCGGGCACGTTTTCACGCTGCTTCTTATCCGCTCTCCTCTGCCTTTCTAATCTTTATGGCTGCTGTGTAAGGTAATTTGACACAGCTTTTGGGATGATTTTTTTCCTTCGAAATTTTCTTATTCGCCTTATGGGTTACCGAGGAGAGGGTCAAATAGTGTGTTAACTTTTCCCCAACGATTTTTACTTTCTCGCCCGTATGTAATACATGGGCTGAGAAAGTTATGTCTTCGTGCAAAATTTCGATTTTGAGATTTTGGGTTTCCCATGATCCTGGAGGTCCCCCGAGTCCAAAAAAGTGGTTTTTAAAAAATGTCCGTCCGACGTACGTACGTACGTACGTCACTCTGTCGCGCGACTGGACGTCACACAGTTCGTCCGATTTTGCTCAAATTCGGTATGTAGGTACCTAATGTAAATATCTGGACCGGTTTTTTTTATAAATGTTGATAACTCAAAAATTGCGCCTGCTATGGTCAAAAAAGGGCAAAAAATCGTGTTTTTTGACAGTTAAGAAGGGCTGGAAGCTACGTATATCAAGTTGGAACCTTGAAAATTTGCGAAAGTGTTTTTGAATAGATGCTTTTAGGTGTTTTTCAATCATTTGGAGGTGGGCCAATAACTTGGCCCAGTTTTGGCCCAAACGCGTTGGTCGTCACTCCGGTAGCACTATTCAATCGATTTCAATAAAAATTGGTAGGGAGGTGTACTTTAACCTAGTTTGATGTTTCACCGAACGAAATTTGTCCAACATAATAATTATGGCCAATATTGGCATTATCGTAGGAAAATTTTCCATAAATGGAAATCACGTTTTTGATTGGTTAAGACGGATTTGCAACAACCCTAATCGACAGATTTCCTTGAAAATTGGTGAAAATGGTCTCAGATAGATGCTTCGATGTCATTTTCAATAGATTTTCAATTACTTGAAAATTAAGGCCGTGACATGGAAAATAGAAAACACGTACTTTGCGCGTCGAACGACACTTCACCATTTGACGGATATGTTTGAAATCCGGTGAGTAGGTGCCTAAAATTATTGTCCAGTGTAATGGCAAAATATTTTTTAGAAAAAGTTAAAATTTTGGTCAAAAAAAAATAAATTACGTAAAAAAAAATCAAAATTTTCGATACCGCTGGCGTAAAAATTGCGAGAAAGTCAAGTGCGACCATCGTCGGACCCTTTATTTTACTTTTCATTTTGAATAGGTACTAGGGCTTGTGTCATTCTCACTTTATAGAGGCTTTACTGATAAAAATAGAAAATTATTATACGTGGTAGAAAAATGAAGGCAGCCATCAGACTACATGCAATATTCGAATACACAGCAACGCGCAACCATGCCAAAGTCTTATTTGGCTGAAATGGTACGTGACGGGGTTGGCTGTGCGGCCTGTTTGGCACAGTACGGCACTTGCCATCAGGGGTAATGTCCCTCCCCCTCTGCCTCTGCCTCTGCCTCTGCGATAATGACTGTGAAGTTTGCGGTGGTGCTCCTCCCACTAGCGAACAAATGCTAATTTTCTTGGCTGGATTGTTTTTCAGAGGTTCTTATACTTGGGTTGCCCGTGTCGAGCTACGAAGCGAAGCGGAGCGAATTGTTTTTGTCTTGATCTTGTGCGTTTGCCCTGTTTTTGCCTCGGGGAGTTACAGTTAATTACAGAGGTGGCCGTCTGCCGCTGCCGCTGCCTGCTCAGGTCATGTCCCACACAAACCTCTCCAACCTTTCCTGCCCTGCTCGGCCTTTTTACTTCCTAAGGCTTATATTAGGGTTTCACTCGCTGCCTTTTACATATTTTACCCGAGCAAAAAGTTGATAAAAAATGTGTCGGTTATTTCAGTTCACTCAGGTGTTTATTTTGATTTGTTGTGGTTCATCCAATGTTGAAGCATTTGGTTTTTACTTTCTCGCTAGCCATATATGGCGAGAAAGTATTGTTTTCGTGCGGGGAATGGTCAACAAATGCTCAAATTCAGCTTCCTCCCCCTCAAATGGCACTAAAGCTACTCAAATCTATGGAGATGTTTCGGAAAGCTACATCCCTCTATATTATGGCGAAACCATTATTTTTCCCCTCCGTTGGATTCTGAGATCAAGCGACGTATAAAGGAGACGAAGGTGCGTGATGTACACGATGTCTGTTAGTCCTTTCTTCCGTCGCAAACAATCCTCCAATACACGATGTTTGTTAGCCCTTCCTTCCGTCGCAAACAATCCTCCAATACACGATGTCTGTTAGCCCTTCCTTCCGTCGCAAACAATCCTCCAATACACGATGTCTGTTAGCCCTTCCTTCCGTCGCAAACAATCCTCCAATACACGATGTCTGTTAGCCCTTCCTTCCGTCGCAAACAATCCTCCAATACACGATGTCTGTTAGCCCTTCCTTCCGTCGCAAACAATCCTCCAATACACGATGTCTGTTAGTTCTTTCTTCCGTCGCAAACAATCCTCCAATACACGATGTCTGTTAGTTCTTTCTTCCGTCGCAAACAATCCTCCAATACACGATGTCTGTTAGCCCTTCCTTCCGTCGCAAACAATCCTCCAATACACGATGTCTGTTAGTTCTTTCTTCCGTCGCAAACAATCCTCCAATACACGATGTCTGTTAGCCCTTCCTTCCGTCGCAAACAATCCTCCAATACACGATGTCTGTTAGCCCTTCCTTCCGTCGCAAACAATCCTCCAATACACGATGTTTGTTAGCCCTTCCTTCCGTCGCAAACAATCCTCCAATACACGATGTCTGTGCAAACAATCCTCCAATACACGATGTTTGTTAGCCCTTCCTTCCGTCGCAAACAATCCTCCAATACACGATGTCTGTTAGCCCTTCCTTCCGTCGCAAACAATCCTCCAATACACGATGTCTGTTAGCCCTTCCTTCCGTCGCAAACAATCCTCCAATACACGATGTTTGTTAGCCCTTCCTTCCGTCGCAAACAATCCTCCAATACACGATGTCTGTGCAAACAATCCTCCAATACACGATGTTTGTTAGCCCTTCCTTCCGTCGCAAACAATCCTCCAATACACGATGTTTGTTAGCCCTTCCTTCCGTCGCAAATAATCCTCCAATACACGATGTCTGTGCAAACAATCCTCCAATACACGATGTTTGTTAGCCCTTCCTTCCGTCGCAAACAATCCTCCAAGGTATCACCAGCCTGTTTAAGTTCAACCTCAATAAAATTGTAATGCAAAATGGTACTGGAGGATAATCGAATTTGTATAAGGGTGTAATAGAAATGGCAACGAACAAAAAGCAGATGGTGCTTAGCTCGGTGGTGGAGGTGGGGGGACTCGCTATCACAATATTAAACAGATGTATAGATCGATTTGGATACGATACTCCCTCCTCTTCCTCCTGGCCTATTTCTGTTGATCTCAAGTCTCGATGTTTTTGGCAAATTGCAGCAGAAGACCTGCCTAGCTGGAGGGAAGGAATTGCTCAGCTCGGATGTTTATTGGAGGGTTTGGCTGTACTCCACTGTTATTTCGAAAAATGCTTTTCTTTTTCTACCTTTTTCGTGGGGTTTTATCTTTTTATTGCAATAACCTGAAGGCTTCTCTGGCTTTTCCACCCACTTCATTGATTTGTTGTAAGTACGTGCATTCAGACATGGCCGGTACCCTAGACACCAATAGTTTTCACTTTAATATTTCCTAGCAATGCTTTTAATGTACTGAACCTTAGAAGTCACTGGCATATCAGTTTTTAAATAGAGAAAATATGGCTTTAAAATGCTTATTATTGAAATGATTGAAAATAGGTTTATCATCGTAATAGCCGGCAGGGGGGGGGGGGGGGGAGCTATTGCACTACCCTTGAAAACCCATTTTATAATTGACAAGTTGGTGTACACGGTTGGCACTACGCCTGCAAAATCGTGATTATGTATTTGAAAAGTGGGTGTACACGGATTGCATTTCGACTGCAAGTCTTCGCGGACCCACATGCCACATATAGGTCGCTGGGACCCCGCAGGTTGGGAAGCTCTGCCCTAGGTATTGTATTGTACTGGGGCAGGATGGCCGGGAACTGCAAGCAAGCAAGGGGACCCGATATCTAATTCCGGATTGTGGAAATTTTTCCTGGTAAATTTGGTACCCTGTACCTCACTAGTACCTGTACCTCACTAGTACCTGTACCTCACTAGTACCTGCACCTCACTAGTACCTGCACCTCACTAGTACCTGCACCTCACTAGTACCTGCACCTCACTAGTACCTGTACCTCACTAGTACCTGTACCTCACTAGTACCTGTACCTCACTAGTACCTGCACCTCACTAGTACATGTACCTCACTAGTACCTGTACCTCACTAGTACATGTACCTCACTAGTACCTGTACCTCACTAGTACCTGCACCTCACTAGTACCTGCACCTCACTAGTACCTGCACCTCACTAGTACCTGTACCTCACTAGTACCTGTACCTCACTAGTACCTGTACCTCACTAGTACCTGCACCTCACTAGTACCTGCACCTCACTAGTACCTGTACCTCACTAGTACCTTTACCTCACTAGTACCTGTACCTCACTAGTACCTGTACCTCACTAGTACCTGCACCTCACTAGTACCTGTACCTCACTAGTACCTGTATCTCACTAGTACCTGCACCTCACTAGTACCTGTACCTCACTAGTACCTGTACCTCACTAGTACCTGTACCTCACTAGTACCTGCACCTCACTAGTACCTGTACCTCACTAGTACCTTTACCTCACTAGTACCTGTACCTCACTAGTACCTGTACCTCACTAGTACCTGCACCTCACTAGTACCTGCACCTCACTAGTACCTGCACCTCACTAGTACCTGTACCTCACTAGTACCTGCACCTCACTAGTACCTGTACCTCACTAGTACCTGTACCTCACTAGTACGTGTACCTCACTAGTACCTGCACCTCACTAGTACCTGCACCTCACTAGTACCTGTACCTCACTAGTACCTTTACCTCACTAGTACCTGTACCTCACTAGTACCTGTACCTCACTAGTACCTGCACCTCACTAGTACCTGTACCTCACTAGTACCTGTACCTCACTAGTACCTGTACCTCACTAGTACCTGTACCTCACTAGTACCTGCACCTCACTAGTACCTGCACCTCACTAGTACCTGTACCTCACTAGTACCTTTACCTCACTAGTACCTGTACCTCACTAGTACCTGTACCTCACTAGTACCTGCACCTCACTAGTACCTGCACCTCACTAGTACCTGTACCTCACTAGTACCTGCACCTCACTAGTACCTGTACCTCACTAGTACCTGTACCTCACTAGTACCTGTACCTCACTAGTACCTGCACCTCACTAGTACCTGCACCTCACTAGTACCTGTACCTCACTAGTACCTTTACCTCACTAGTACCTGCACCTCACTAGTACCTGTACCTCACTAGTACCTTTACCTCACTAGTACCTGTACCTCACTAGTACCTGTACCTCACTAGTACCTGCACCTCACTAGTACCTGTACCTCACTAGTACCTGCACCTCACTAGTACCTGTACCTCACTAGTACCTGTACCTCACTAGTACCTGCACCTCACTAGTACCTGTACCTCACTAGTACCTGTACCTCACTAGTACCTGTACCTCACTAGTACCTGTACCTCACTAGTACTTGCACCTCACTAGTACCTGTACCTCACTAGTACCTGTACCTCACTAGTACCTGTACCTCACTAGTACCTGCACCTCACTAGTACCTGTACCTCACTAGTACCTGTATCTCACTAGTACCTGCACCTCACTAGTACCTGTACCTCACTAGTACCTGTACCTCACTAGTACCTGTACCTCACTAGTACCTGCACCTCACTAGTACATGTACCTCACTAGTACCTGTACCTCACTAGTACCTGTACCTCACTAGTACTTGCACCTCACTAGTACCTGTACCTCACTAGTACCTGTACCTCACTAGTACCTGTACCTCACTACGCCCCCCTGGGGCTGTAGCGGTGAGGAGTATTTAAGCTGATACCGATATCGGATGTAGAAAGTGGAGCAAGGTGGCTGACAAGCTCAAGTAAAAGAAGCTGGCGACCATTGCTGGGAAAAGTTGATTTCACGGACGGCTGGCATGGAAGCAATCTGTACCTGAGTCCCCCTGGGACCTCCCCACCCCTCAGCTTCTCCTTCAGAGTTTAATAAATATATTTGTGGAGATGCAGACAGAGATCAGCGACAAAGCTGTTTGACCAAGTAAAAAGCCCCACTTTGTTTCTCTCACCCTTGTCAAGGTTTTTTACTTTCTCGCTAGCCATATATGGCGAGAAAGTATTGTTTTCGTGCAAAATTTCGAAATTGAGATTTTGGGTTTCCCATGATCCTGGGGGTCCCCTGAGTCCAAAAAAGTGGTTTCTGGAAAAAGTCTGTCCGTCCGTCAGTCCGTCAGTCAGTCCGTCCGTCAGTCAGTCCGTGCAGTGCTCTAGCGCCTATACCGTTCATCCGATTTTGATGAAATTTGGTATGGACCTGTCTAAAATCACTGCCGAGGGGCATTTTCAAGGATTTTTTTATTGGTCAAAAATTGCGGCCGCTATTGTCAAAAAACCGCCAAAATAATTCAAAAATCGTGTTTTTGGTTACTTAGACAAGCGCCGACGGTACACTTTTCAATCTATAACACTGAAAATTGGTATGTGTGTTGACAAATAGATGCTTCGAGGTCATTTTCAACTAAAATTGAATTGGTTGAAAATTACGGCCGTTCTGGACCAAAGTTCGATCGTTTCGGCGCCATTCACATTTATTGACCGATTGTCGTGAAATTTGGTAAATTTGTGTAGAACCATATAACTTAAACATCTGTCGAACAGAATTTTGTTATCTTCAAAATTACGGCCGTTTTTGTCAAAAAAGTGTCGAAAATGAGTTGAGAATGAGAAACCACGTTTTTGAATGGTTAGAACGCATTTGGGACTACAGTAATAGAATGACAGCCATGAAACTTGGTATGAGTGATCTCAGATAGATGCTCTTGGGTCATTTTCAACCGATTTTGGATTGCTTAAAAATTACGCCCGCAAAAAAATCTCCAAAAAATAAAAAAAAAATAAAAAATCACATGGGGCGAGAAAGTTAAGTGCGACTGTTGTCGGACCCTTTATTAACCTGAAATTTGGTGAACTTTTTACTGTGTCATCCGTGCATGTCATACACGCATGTGGACATTGCTGTCTACACCTTGTTAAGCTATCAAGTTACCATTACCAGGTAGGGTAGGTTAGGTTCCTCATCCCCACCTCAGCAAAAATGGTGCCTAAACAGGCCGTGCGCGTAAAAACGGGGGGGGGGGGGGGGGGGGGAATTACCAGGAGAAATAACTGCAGTAATATTCAGGTTCAGTTTCACTTTTCCGAGTGCTTACAAGCCTTTCTGTTTTGGTAGGACAATACAAATTTGAGGTTTGCCTCAGAAGTCCCCAGTACTGAACCAGTAATAGGTGAACCTGTTACTGGTACTACAGTTGGATATTTATCTGTTCTTAAATATAAGAGATTTATTTCACATTATGAACATTATTATCTTGCGATTTGACGATCGATTAAATTCTATCAATAAAAAAACTGTCGAAAGTCACTCTATTTACTGGTTTCTGATGTTAAAAAGAACCATAATATTTCAGAACGTCTCGAAGAGTTCCCTCATAACAAGCAAACAAACAGCATTTAGTGTTGAGGTGTGACTGTAATAGTCTGAATGGAGAATGCAGGGTGCCAAGTGGAGTTGGCTGCTTGCTGTCTTGCTGTAGTGAAAGGTTAAAAGAGGTGGCGATGGCGGTGTCGGTGTCACTGCTCACCGCTGCAGGTTCATTATTTACCAGTTGTTTGACTTGTTTCTCAAAAACAACCTCATTACCCTTTCTGCAGTAAAGGGAACTGCCTCATACTTTTATAATAGGACGAGGAACAGTTTTCCTTGCACCAGTCAGTTGACAGTCGCTTGCGTCTGGATCAGTGATAGAGGCTTTAGTAGCTTGCCTCTGGATCAGTGGTAGAGGCTTTAGTAGCTTGCGTCTGGATCAGTGGTAGAGGCTTTAGTAGCTTGCGTCTGGATCAGTGATAGAGGCTTTAGTAGCTTGCCTCTGGATCAGTGGTAGAGGCTTTAGTAGCTTGCGTCTGGATCAGTGGTAGAGGCTTTAGTAGCTTGCCTCTGGATCAGTGGTAGAGGCTTTAGTAGCTTGCCTCTGGATCAGTGATAGAGGCTTTAGTAGCTTGCCTCTGAATCAGTGGTAGAGGCTTTAGTAGCTTGCCTCTGGATCAGTGATAGAGGCTTTAGTAGCTTGCCTCTGGATCAGTGGTAGAGGCTTTAGTAGCTTGCCTCTGGATCAGTGATAGAGGCTTTAGTAGCTTGCGTCTGGATCAGTGGTAGAGCCTTTAGTAGCTTATGTCTAGATCAGTGGTAGAGGCTGTAGTAGCTTGGATCATTACCGCGGACTGAAACTTAGGTCTGTATTAGGAACTATAATATGGGACCTGTAAGACGTTAACCTACTGTAAAGTGGTCTGTTATATAAGGGAGTAAACTTGGGTCAGCAGCATAGACTGTAACTTGGGTCATTAACAGGGGGAGACTGTAAATAGTTCTGTATCAGAGGCTGCAGAATTGACAGTGACATGGGTGAGCAGAACTGTCATTTTGGAAAAAAATAGTCCAACATACCTTGATCGTATAAAATTACTAAATCTCTAAACTGGATGCGAGAATTCCAAACAGTTTCCACATAAAGGTGTCACTAAAAAAATGACCTCAAGAAGCATTGTGTTTACAGCCTTAAATGGTAATGGCAGTATAATCCGAGTGCACCTGGTGGTTGTAGAGATCCAGATTGGTTGTATGGCCCTCTGGTAATGCAGTGGGGCATGGTTGAACTGGTTATATGAAAAGCCAGGGATTAAATGGGGAATGGTGGGGGATGGATCCAATACGCGATTAGAGGGGATGAGGGGGTGATAGACAACCCGTGCTAATTGCTCCCCGTCACGCTCAATTCTCACTTTTACCCTATGTTACCTGTACGATATATATGTTACCGATCATGTCCCGTCCTTGTTAGATCCAGTGGTTTGTCAAAAATCACTCGATCGTAAAATCACAAAAACACTCAACTTAGGTTGTGAGGTTAACAGACATTATATTTCAGAACAAATAGGTATCCAGTGTTTTTTTTTAATGCGTGACGTTCATTGAACTTATACTAGGCGCGGATGAGTGGATTGTGAGATTTTTTGGCCGAAGCCGAAGAGGAGTTGGCAGAAGTCGAATAGAAGTCGAATAGTTAGGAGCGGGCCGAAGCCAATACATCCATGTCGTAAGCGGAAAATGTTTCACTTACGCTTACCTTTCAGGACACAAAGCGGACCCCTTGACCCAGAGGTTACTGAGAGGCACTAGGGACCCAGAGGTTACTGAGAGGCACTAGGGACCCAGAGGTTACTGAGAGGCACTAGGGACCCAGAGGTTACTGAGAGGCACTAGGGACCCAGAGGTTACTGAGAGGCACTAGGGACCCAGAGGTTACTGAGAGGCACTAGGGACCCAGAGGTTACTGAGAGGCACTAGGGACCCAGAGGTTACTGAGAGGCACTAGGGACCCAGAGGTTACTGAGAGGCACTAGGGACCCAGAGGTTACTGAGAGGCACTAGGGACCCAGAGGTTACTGAGAGGCACTAGGGACCCAGAGGTTACTGAGAGGCACTAGGGACCCAGAGGTTACTGAGAGGCACTAGGGACCCAGAGGTTACTGAGAGGCACTAGGGACCCAGAGGTTACTGAGAGGCACTAGCGATCCAGTGTGAAAAACTAAATAGTGGAAGTTGCATTCACGCTATGAACCAAACATTTTCTGGAGCCGGTATATATTTGAACCCATCAGGTTTTCCGTTGTGAGAGCCCAGCATTCCAAACACTGCTTATTTGGGAGAACTCTGATTTTCCTGTTTGAAAATTAGAAGTGAGAGAAGCTGATCGAAGTAGACGATGGGCTTGGAAAGGTTTTTGCATTGCAGGAATGTGAATGTCTGTAAGCAGTGCACGTCCTCATGCACCCACTCATTGCCTCCTCTCTATTTTTCGTTTTATTTTATCGCTGTCTTTCACATTTAACCGTTCACACAATGCTATTGAATGAGTTCAAAGAAAATTGTTACTACTCCTTCTTTTGTGTTGATAGACACAATTCACATTCTCGCCAAGTTTTTAGTGAGATAGTCCTTTCCTGTCATTTTAGCAACATTTCTAACGATTGGGAATATGAGGACTGGGTGCCTCAGACATGTCTCTGTCTCTGTACAATGTCTAAGAAGGCAGACACTTTGTTTGACGAAGAAACTATTTTCGGGTCTTCTAAAATAACAGGCCAAGAAGATTGTTCTGGTGTCTACAGTATAAGTACATGTATGGTCCTTCCGGAAAGACAGTTCACTTTGTAAGATGACGCTATAAAAACCATGTATCTATTTACACTCCAGAACCATCTTAGCTTGTTTATTTTTATAGTTTTCAGCTAGAAGATCGAAATTGTTTCTTTCTCAAACGAAGTGTCTGTCTTCTTAAACATTATAGAGAGATAGAGAGATATGGACAAGTCGGCGGGAAGTTTGGCTGGACCTTAGGGATTCGCATAACAAAGGCAACAAGTGTTCCGATGTATATCATGTCATTGTGTCAGTGTCTTCAGCTGATTTTTACCTGGGGTGATCTGTCAAATCGAAATTGGTTACTTCAGACTTCAGAGAGAAAGAGCCACTGGCGGGTTTACCTAAGTTTTCGTATTTTAGCACGGCAGAGCGTTTCCTATTGGTGTTCGTTTGTCAGTGACACAGTGTCGGGCTGTACATCAAAAAAAAATAAAGGGTCCGACAATGGTCGCACTTGACTTTCTCGCAATTTTTACGCCAGCGGTATCGAAAATTTTGATTTTTTTTTACGTAATTTATTTTTTTTGGACCAAAATTTTAACTTTTTCTAAAAAAATATTTTGCCATACACTGGACAATAATTTTAGGCACCTACTCACCGGATTTCAAACATATCCGTCAAATGGTGAAGTGTCGTTCGACGCGCAAAGTACGTGTTTTCTATTTTCCATGTCACCGCCTTAATTTTCAAGTAATTAAAAATCTATTGAAAATGACCTTGAAGCATCTATCTGAGACCACTTTCACCAATTTTCAAGGAAATCTGTCGATTAGGGTTGTTGCAAATCCGTCTTAACCAATCAAAAACGTGATTTCCATTTTTGGAAAATTTTCCTACGATAATGCCAATATTGGCCATAATTATTATGTTAGATAAAATTCGTTCGGTAAAACATGAAAATAGGTTAAAGTACACCTCCCTACCAATTTTTATTGAAATCGATGTAATAGTGCTACCGGAGTGACGACCAACGCGTTTGGGCCAAAACTGGGCCAAGTTATTGGCCCACCTCCAAATGATTGTAAATGACCTAAAAGCATCTATTCAAAAACACTTTCGCAAATTTTCAAGGTTCCAACTTGATATACGTAGCTTCCAGCCCTTCTTAACTGTCAAAAGACACGATTTTTTGCCTTTTTTTGACCATAGCAGGCGCAATTTTTGAGTTATCAAAATTTATCAAAAAACGGGTCCAGATATTTACATTAGGTACCTACATACCGAATTTGAGCAAAATCGGACGAACGGTGTGACGTCCAGTTGCGCGACAGAGTGACGTACGTACGTACGTACGTACGTACGTCGGACGGACATTTTTTAAAAACCACTTTTTTGGACTCGGGGGACCTCCAGGATCATGGGAAACCCAAAATCTCAAAATCGAAGTTTTGCACGAAGACATAACTTTCTCAGCCCATGTATTACATACGGGCGAGAAAGTAAAAAAAAAAAAAAAAATGTGAAGTAAAAGTAATGAATGCGGTGCAGATGTGTATAACTTATGTCCGCTGCTGCTGCTGGGGATGTCTCACATTCCAAGTTATTCTGTCTTGTTGAGTAATTCATGTGAGACATGACAATGGTTTGAATGGTTCGTTATAACTGCCTTCCCGTTTATTTAGTCGTGAGAAGCTGAACTGCTTAAGATAAATAAGCCCCGCCCCTGTCCCCCACTTCCCCCATCTTTCCTTCTGTTACCCCATTTGACTTAGAAACGAATATTTTATTTTATTTACCATTAATTAAAAAATTTGTCACTACATGGAGTGTAACCCACTGTGGAATATTCTACCATTGCCATTGCTTAGTATTAAGAGGAGTGTCGGCACCCCCAGAAACAAGCCTTCCGGAGAAAATTCGTGGCTACCTAACGGCACAAGCTAGAGACCTCAGGTTTTTTTTTTTTAGAAGAAAAAAGATGAGCCGAGATAACGCTAATATCAAAATTTATTGTTTCCGTATATGTACTTATTTATGAATTTTTGAAAAGGGGCATAAGTTTCGGATTTTTTTCTCTAGGTTTGCCCGCCTCCTGTTGAGCTCAGGGTCGGTGAAGTAAAAATGTAATATTAGGGTTATTTACTTTGAAGTGTCAGCTTTAATATGGTACCACATTTGTTGGTGTCCTGTGAAGGAAAACACTGAAAACCCCCAATTTTCGAAAAGCTTGCAAATCGGGGTTGAAAAACGTAGCCGACCAATAGGAAGGCATCGGCTCGGCGCACCCCCCCACCACCCGCCACCTTCAGTCAAGACGATTACATTTTAAAATTATAAATGTCATTATTAACAGAAAGTAAATTATAATATTTAAAAAAATAAATATATTTTAATTTTTAAATAAACAAAATTCAATAAATTTGAATATTTTTATTTCGCGGATTATTTATATAGCTAAACCAACTGCCATCATCAGTCGCATCGATGGAATTTAAAATTTAAAATATAAAAGTGTAATCGACAGAAACTAATTTATAATCATTATAAAATTAAATATGTTATATTTTATACATAAATTAAAATCTTTTTTCTTTCATATTTAAATTCTGACTTTTGTCTAAAAGTTTCTTACGTAGTATATGAAGGTAGTAGGTATTATACTTAGTAGGTAGTAGGGGTAGAGGGTAGTAGGTGCCTATACCGTTCCTGAACAGCGTCAGAAGTCGGTTATAGAGTGCAAGTAGGTAGGGACCAAGGTCTTTTTTATTCGCTATTTTTATAAGTTTCTATTATGCTGATTCCGAACGCTAAGACATTTATTTCTCCACGCTTCATTAGTATTAAATTTGAATAAGTCACGAATCACACCCCCTGATCTAGGTCAAAGTCCAAGGTGCTCTAATTATAGATCTACGTATATTTTGGAATCAGCACGTAATAAAGGGTCCGACAACAGTCGCACTTGACTTTCTCGCCCCATATGAAATTTTCGGTTTTTTTTTTTTTTTTTTTTTTTTTTTTTTAGATGTTTTTAGACTGTTTGAACTGATTGACTGATTGTTTCAACTGACTGGAGAGAAGTCGGTGAGGTCTGAATTTATACCGGTGCAGAATATTCTGGAACAAGCATGTAGGTACCGAGACCGAGGCTGTTGGAAACAGGTAGAGTATTCTGTCCATAAGCGAAGTAGGTAGGTAGCCTCTAGAATGATCAGGAACAGGGTAGTCTGTTTACCTGGGGTAATGCCTGTTGTTTCCGCATGAGTGACTTTACATGCACTGTCCATTAGGGATGAGAAAGGCGTGTAACTTTCTGGTAAGTTCTCGATATTCTTTGTGCTATGACAATGGGACAGACCCAGCTTAGGAAGGCTGTCTCATCTCAACTAAGCATACTACTTATACTGCAGGATTGAGGGGGCCCGGCGAGGCAAAGCCTTCGATAATGCTTAGTTACGCCACTGGCTAATAATGCTCCTGCAAGATTCCGAAACACTGATCCATTCTTTCCACGGCCAGTACTTCACAAATACTGTATTATTTGAAAGTCACAAAATACACCCCCTGAGCTAGGTCAGGGTCCTAAGTGTTGTAATTATCGATCTATATTTAGAGTGGCGGACCGTGGAGTCCCGGTGACAGGTTCAATAACAAGGCCTATTCAGGCCTATCCTGGCCTAAACAACATTACATGTCAACAAGACATAGAATCTATCAATATTCTTTTTACTTTACCTATATACGAAGTATACGTAAAGTAAAGTATTGTATTCGTGCGGGCCAATTTTCGGCAAACCTCAACTTTGAACCGTCATTGCTCCCAGACCTCAAAAGCGACTGAAACTTGCATAAACATTTCGGAAACGTCCATTCCTTCGGAATGTGAAAATCATCTCACTTTTTTCCTCCGACGAAAAGTTTGCCCCCAGGAATTTTTAGAAGAGGTCAGGTACTCCGTGTCAGTACGTATGTATGTATGTATGTATGTATGTATGTATGTATGTATGTAGCTAGCTATGTATGTGGCATTGACCTGGACGGCACACTTTTCAACCGATTTTCTTCAAAATCGGTAGTGACCTTTCTAAAATTGGAAGAAATCAGAATCCGGAAGCCCAGTTTCCCCCTTTAAAATTAAGGGTGGTTACCCCCCCCCCCCCCAAAACTCCCCCAAAAAGTAGAAAAAAAATATTTGCTCAAAAATGGCTCTAACGATATTGATCAAATTTTGGGCTGTTATAGAACAAAAAATTACGAATCCAATGATACCACCCACTACCCCCGCATAAGTCCCTGGAAGGGGGAAGTCCCCCCTGGACCTGTAAAAGGGTGAAATCAGAGGATTCAGTGGTTTGTGGTATACGAGTAGTTCTGGATAGGACACATGACAACCGCCATACTCGTCACAAATGGTATATGGCTTATCTCCAGCCCCCCCCCCAGGGGGGGGGGCAATTTTGAGTGACTTTTAAAGTGCGGCTTATGGGGTCTCAAACTGTTCGGGGGAACGCTGTGAACTATTTTTTGTGTCAAGAAGTTTTTCTGAACGTATCTAAGCACCCCACCCCCTAAGGGGGGTAGATTTGAGTGGTTTGCGAAATATGGGTTGTGTGGGCTCAAAATGATCGGGACATCGTTCTGAGACAATTTATTTGGTCAAAATGTTTTTTCGCCACCCCTCTCCCCCTTTTGGGGGGAGTTTTGGTTACTTTCCAAAGTACGTTGTGTGGGGAATCAAAATGCTCGGGGAAACGTTCTGAGACAATTTATTTTAAAAAAAAGTTTTTCCGAGCTTCCCCAACCACCCCACCTCCTTTTAGGGGGTAGTTTTGGGTGGTTGCCGGAGTACGTCGTGTGGGGTCTCTAAGTACTCGGGGGAACATTCTGGGGCCATTCCTTGCGTCAAAAAGTTTTTCCGTCTCTAATCATTTAACCAAGGGTTTATTTCTAGGAATCACGCAAATAAGCAGGTAAAGTTTTGTCCGACCGTGTCGTACCGCTTGTTTTTCTTATATCAGATGGAAGTGTACTGACTCACTGATTGACTGACTGATTCATCAGATTTCATTTTCTTCGCTCCTAATTGCCCAATCGCAGTGAAACGTTTTGCAGGTTGTAGGGGGTCCCAAATGGAGTTGAACGGGGGGTAAGCGATCCTTGTCAGCAATTTCTGAGTCAGCATAAAATCAAAATGAAAATTTTGAGCCGTCCTATTTATTGAGCCAGGCGGACGATACTAGGAGGGTAGAGTGCCGTAATGGCCCCATGACGAATATGATGGGAATTCGCGAAAATTCTAAGGGCCGTAGCCAGGGTGATCCCAAGGTCATGGAAATTTTCATTTATTGAGCCACGCGGACGGCAGTGGCCCCATTGACGAATATAGTTCAAAATGGCGGAAATCCGAATTAGCCAGGGCCGTAGGCAGGAATAACCAAGTTCGATGGTAGCATGTTGTTTATGGACCGATGGTTACAATGGCCGCAGGGTGCTCTCTACTGGTGGTACCAGTGATGAATATTATGGGGAAACCAGTGGAATGGACGAGTTAACCAGGGGCGTAGCTAGGGTGGAAAAGTTCGGACTTTTCATTTATTGAGCCACGCGGACGGCAGTCGCAGGGTATATTGCTGTAATAGCCCTTATCGCGATTTTTTTTCAAAATGTCGAGAATTCTAAGTAACCAGGGTCGTAGCCAGTATATCCCAGATTTTGCACCAATCATCATGATATTCACTAGGTGCACTGTACTGGTCATGCTAATGAAGAATATCTGAGAAAAATACGCGTTAACTAGGGGCGTAGCCAGGATTGGAAAAGTTTATTTAAAGATGTAGCAGGACGGGAGTCGGAGGGTGTAGTGCCCGAATTGCCCCCATGACAAATATGTTGCGAAATGCATCAAATTTGAGATAGCCACGTTACTTTTATTGCCTGAGAAATAAATCTGCCCAGTATGAAAATTTTCCCACTATTGGTTTGGCCTGGGTGATATTTTTGAAATATCTTGGATACGCCACTGAATTTGGCCAAATATATCCTTATATCGTATTTTCAGTGCATGAGAAATAGGGCTGTTTTTTATGGAAATTTTCCCGCGGTTGCTTTAGCCTGGGCAATTTATTTGGTTACGTGGATACGCCACTGACTGAGGAAAATTTATTTCTTACGGCTAACTTTGAGTTCATATGGAACCAAACTGCCAATATGAAAATTTTCCCGTCATACTTAGCTTCGGCGATATGCTGGATACGCCACTGACTTGCGTGAAATCCGCGTATAAGGAACAAAACTGAGAAATATGAAAATTTTTGCACGATTGGTTTGCCCTGGGTGTTGATTGCTCTCCTCTTCTACAGCAAAGTTTTTATATTTCCAGAAATATCTTCGTGGCAAACAGGTATTTAAATATCGGTACGTAAATTCACTTCCGTAAAAGTATAACTTTCTTGGAAAAAATATAGGACATCACGATGTGAATGTGAAATTCGGCGGAAACTTTGACAACTGATATCTAGTTTGATTTGGCGGGAAATGTGACAGTTGCTGTACTACGCACTGCAGACCGTTTGGTATTTGGCGGGAATTTTGACAGGTGCAGTACTACGTTGTACAGCTCGCTTCCCCTCCTTCCCCTCTCGCGAGGACAGGGGGTGGAGCCTATTGGGTCCGAGCTGGGTACCGACAGTCCTCTTAATGCCTCATTTCGAAAAATTGTTGCCGCTTTCTCTGCATTTGATAATTTGATGTGTTGATGTGTAACAAATGCAGTAAAGATGGTTCCAGCTCAGTCGGTCAGTTTCCAAGGTGACAAGCTTACTTTCTGCGTATTTTGCCCTTGAGAAAACAGTGACGCTATAACGAATATTTTGACACACTGTGTTGAAACTTTCAAAAATCATTCCCAGGTGACATTCTAGACTCTAGAGTGAGTTGTAAGCCACCGTAAGGTATCACAGGTATCACCAAACAAGAATTCTGTAAAAAAGAAAGGGGGGGGGGGCCAAAAGTTTGTGAGGCGCTAATTTACTTGTCATTTTTACCTCCTACAGAACAAAAAGGCAGCGTAGGTTCAGGTTTGGTCGATGCGTGCTGGGCTTCCGAATAGTTATTGATTGTCGTCAAACTGTTGATTGGGCTGGCTACGAAGGCTGCGACTTGCATCACAAACAGCCCGTTGCATTGACTGCAACCTCTAATTACGTTGTTCCTTGCGCTTATGTTTTTTACTTTCTCGCTCGCCATAGATGGCGAGGAAGTATTGTTTTCGAGCAAAATTTCGAAATTGAGATGTTAGGTTTCCCATTATCCTGGGGGTCCCCTGAGTCCAAAAAAGTGGCTTCTGGAAAAAGTCTGTCCCTCCGTCCGTTCCCTGCTCTAGAGCCTATACCGTTTATCCGATTTTGATGAAATTTGGTATGAACCTGCCTCAAATCACGGCCGAGACAGAAATGTTTAAGGAATTTTTGATTGTTCAAAAATTGCGGCCGCTGTTGCCAAAAAACCGCCAAAATAATTTTTGGTTAGTCGGGCAAGCGCCGACGGTACACTTTTCAATCTATAACACTGAAAATTGGTATGTGTGTTGACGAATAGATGCTTTGAGGCCATTTGCAACGAAAATTGAATCACTTAAAAATTACGGCCGTTATGGACCAAAGTTCGATCCTTTCGACGCCATTCATATTTATTGACCGATTGTCATGAAATTTCGTACACTTGTGTAAAACTACACACGTGTCCAACAGAATTTCGTTACCTTCGAAATTACGGCCGTTTTTGTCAAAAAAGTGTTGAAAATGAGTTGAGAATGAGAAACCACGTTTTTGAATGGTCGGAACGCATTTGGGACTACAGTAATAAAATGACAGTCATGAGATGAGATTTGGTATGAGTGATCTCAGATAGATGCTCGTGGGTCATTTCTCAACCAATTTTGGATTGCTTAAAAATTACGCCCGCAAAAAAATCTAAAAAAAAATCTCTCGAAAAAAAACGAAAATTTCATATGGGATGAGAAAGTTAAGGCTGAATATACATTCGCTATTTTCGACTACATGTACTTGGTTCGCAACGCTAAGTACTTCAAGCCCTACTCCGAAGTTACAGGGCGAGTGGAAAGTGTTTATAGGGGGATGTAAACCTGAGACTCTTTGTCGTGAGGTAGTGTTGTATTTTTGCATGAAATGGAGTAATAAGCCCACAGGAGCGATTTTAAACAGTCAACTACCAGTCCACATGTTTTTTGACAGATCGCGAAAACACAACACTACCTCACGCGAAATATTTTTTTGTAACGATTCGGACTAAAAAAGTATGATTTTATCGTCACATTTAGTAGAAAAGCTTGATAAATGTTTGTACTATTTACCGTAGCCATGTTGCATTTTGGCAATTTTTATTTCACTTACGGAAGTGGGTAATTTCAACAGCATTTCTCTACTTTTCTCCTGTAAAAGCTAAACATAGTGTCCTACTTTTACTCGTTCGTTTCGCGTTCAAATAGCACATTATGTTTAGCTTTTAGAGTAGACACAATCAATACGATATTTCAATTACCAGTCTCCGGTTGTCCCAAAATGTAAACATTAGTTTTGTCGAATATTTACTTTCGCACAGTGGTTTTGGCGGAGTTCGTCGAGAGTGTATGGTGGCCGTTAAGTGCGACTGTTGTCGGACCCTTTATTACTCACATGTTTCTCTTGGATAGTGTTGCCCTGAAGTATCCAGTATTTTTTTAATCGACAATAATCACTCGATATTAAAATCACAACAGATATAAGTACTTAACTAGGCGTTAAGGCGGAATATACATTTGCTATAATTTGTTTATGTAAACAAATTATCCTACCATTTTTTCATGACACTATTGAATATTCTGAAATATAATATTATGTCTTTTTAACGTCAGGAATTAAGTTGCTATAAGTATTTTGTGGATTTACGTTCGGGTAATTTTTTTCAGTAAACAATTCGTCCAAAGACACAACGTAATCATTTAATTTGTGACGTTAAAAAGGCGATAATTTCTTGAAGTTAATATTGTTTTGGGGTAGTTATTGCCTCTGAGTGTCTGTAAAATGATATACCCTGCATCCGGAGTTTCTGTTTGCCTTGCAAGCTGGTGTGGTGAGTCGGTAGGGCTGTAGGGCTTTAGGGCTGTAGGGCTGTAGGGCTGTTGGGCTGTTGGGTTGTAGGGCTGTAGGGCTGTTGGGCTGTAGGGCTGTAGGGCTGTTGGGCTGTAGGGCACCCTGTAACGACAGCGCAGCGCAGTGGTGCGGTGAATGTGGGAGCTGTAGGGAGCTGTAGGGCACCTTTCTCACCCACGCTAACGACAGCGGTGCCTTGATACCGTTATTTATTGCAAGCTTGCATAGCGAAATCCTTTATCAGTTTTCGCCGTAAGCCCGCACAGTTGTGGCTTCTTTCAAAACCATTTGTGTTTCAACACATTTTCAGCAATAAATTCAACGTTTTCTGCTTCGTATTCAACTTGTGTGAACCATCAAGGGCGGAGCTGGTGGGATAGAAGGTACCCATTTCCCCTTCCGTGCCCCCTGTGCTGTGTGGGTCGGAATCACGCCCGATAGGGGCATTCATTGAGTCTGAGTAGCTAATTGGCGTAAAGCTGATGTCGGGTTTGAAATAAATAAAGTGGTATTGTTAGGCAAGTTGAAATGGATGAGGTCCAGCCACCCTCTTTTTGTATCGTGGAAGGGTAGTGCAAGCCATGCGAACCCATGCAATTAATTAAACAAAAATAAAGCAATCAGTTAGAGCCAAGTAGAGCACAACTTTTTATTTTCGCTAAAGGAAACACCGCGTGCTACAAATTGCAACTGCGGATTTAAGGGCTAATGTTGGTTGAGATAACTTATTTCTTTATTTCTACCGAGGTCTCCTTCAGCTTATGATGTGTTTCTGCCACACATTCGTTTAACATTCCGGGCGGCAAATAAGTCATGTTTAATCTGTTCCCATGCATGCTTGAACAGACCTGAATTTTGCCTAGTTGTAGCCCTAGTTCTAGGGGACGCCAGTGCAACGTATACGTATTTGGCGCAGGAACCCGAAAAGGAGTCGGCTGAAGCTGAAGCCTGACAGGAGTGTTACCACCGAAAATGCTGCTTATGTACTGCATGCGATTGGAACCCAGACCTGTCACGGTACGAGGCAGCTAGTGAGGGCGCTCTGCTACTGCGAGGCAGCTAGTGAGGGCGCTCTGCTACTGCGAGCAGCCAGGAGGAAAATTACATATCTACAACTTTTGTCTTGTAAAGTTTTTCGTCTGAAGTATCGCAGGGGGTGGAGGGTTGTAATTTCAAAACGCCGTAACTCCCCCAGTTGGTAAGATATCAATTTATTTCTTTTTGTTTAAAAATTGAGTTATTATTATCTATAACTTTTGTCTAAAAAAGTTCGAACGTTCCCTAGACATTTACTGGATCTACTTCTATACAAAATTTCAGGGCAATCCGTCGGCCCGAAAAAATAAAAAAAAATTCAGAAGATAACATGGTAATCTAATGGGTGAAGCGTAGCCTTAAGGTGTCCCGCTACTCAGTGTTAAAATCTGAATAACAGTCGGTGAACGATGATCTGTAAATAACTGTTCCATCTCTTGAACGTGTACTCTGACTGCCAGTAAGTAAACGCGAAGAAAAATATGCTGTTAAATAAATAGAGAGGTAGCAAACTATGAAAATGTCCTTTTTCAATTTCCTTAGAAAGCTCAACGCATGCTATAAATGTAACTGTAATTCAAAGTTGACGATTGGAAAAGATTTTTGTGAAAGAAAAGCTTTTCAAGAATTGGGCAGAAAAGTTGAAAGTTTGGGAGACTTTGATGAACTAGGGTAAAAAAACTTCTCGCACCGTAATATCAAGTTTTGTTCAATTACAAAAATCAGCGCGCACCGTTTCATTTCAGCAACCATAAATTTTACTTTTTCTTTCACAATTAAATTTATTTTTATCCGTGAAATAAAAATATTTTCGGTGTCAGAGTGCTGGGAGCTGTCGCTGAATGAATTGTTTGCTGTTTGCTGAGTTTCTCTACTTGTTTTTTTTACGTTTTACCCTGGTATTGTCCCTTCTCATCTTTTACCGTTGTGCCTTCTGTTGCTGGAGTACTTTCTGCTTTCTGTGTTGGCTGTTGTGTATTATATCTTTGATATAGAGTGCAAACATTCGTAGAAATACAAAGGAGCGATTCTCTCACTACACAGTAACACAGTAGATATTATTGTTTGACGTTTATTGGGTGATTTCTGTCAACATAAAATTTGTCAAAAACTGTTTGATCGTAAAATCACAACATATGAGATAAATTACAAGTTTCTAACGTTAAAAAGTAGTATCATTTTTCAGAAATAAATATCAAACCATCTCTTCTGGAAATTGCTGAAGAGCTTAAGGTGATCCAGCAAACTATTATACCCAACCTCTCAAATTAGGCATTATGATTTTTGATATTCCTGTAGTCAAAAAATGTAGGTGCAGCGTTATTGTGCTGTTGGAATTTGACTTGTTTTCGGGACGTGAATTGCCAACAAGACGGTCAATACATTCTCTTTTATTTTTCTTCTCATTCTTTTCGCGTCGTTTTCAATTTTCAATATAAAATTAAGTATGCGCACGAAGGTTACAACTTGTGCTTCAAAAAGTTTAAAGTTGCCCCCCCCCTGCATAAATGTGAAACTGAGCATTCAAGTTTATATTTCAACACGTTCTACGTATTGCAATTCGAGAAAATACATTTTTCAACTTTTTCAACATTCGGAAAAGTCCGTTCTTGGTGTTATCTGAAAATGTTGGATAGCGGGTGGTATGGTAGATGGTTTTATTCCACGTGTCTGAGTTTGAGATTGAGTCGTTCTGTCACGGTTCCTACCTTTTCTCAGACTTTGAATTGAGTAACGCCCATAAATTTAGTTATTGTTACGTTCCTGAATTACCGCAAATGTCAAGGTGTTGAAAGTCAGACATTTTTTAGCTGAAGCTATTTTTTTCGGGAGTATTTTTTTCTTGAGTGAGCCAGATGTTTCAGAAAAAACTGAAACTCATTGACGGCCACAACCCAGCATATTCCGATCTATCTTACCCTGCGTAAACAACTCCCCCCAGTTAGAAAATTGTTTTCTTAACTTGTTTGGTGGAAGCGGTCCTCCAGCTCAAAAAGGTTTGGGAACCACTGCGCTAAACACTAAAGAATAACGCCCTCGTTTTTAAAGTTCGTGGTTAGGTAACGGTTTTCCTTTGAAAATCACAAAAAAACTTTCCTATTTACTATAAGCAGTCTCTTCATTGCCATTGCCGATTCCAGATTCATGAAGGATCACTTTAACTGGGAACCTTCCAGAGAATCTCGGGTAAATACTCATCTGGGCAGGTTACCCACCACAGAGCGATAGGAAGCAGCTCAAGTGCTACCGGAGTGCTCCTCTCCTGTTCTTGGAATCCTTCAAAGCTATTATACCCTGTGAAAATGAAATTCGTAGACAGGGAAGTGGTGGGGGGGGGGGGGGGGCACACAACTTTAAATGGGAATAATTTACTGTTGACGGGGGAGGAGGGGGGGGGGGGGGGTGCGCAGTTAAAGCGCTTCAAGTTTTATATGACTAAAATTGCCGAGAAAGCCGTTTAAAAGTTGTAAGATTAGCCATCCTCATTATTCCTACTCTGCCTTTCCCAATCTCCGTCACACCTCCCACACCCTGGCGCTGCTGCTGAGGTGCTCCCACTCTCTGGCGCTGCTGCTGAGGTGCTCCCACACCCTGGCGCTGCTGCTGAGGTGCTCCCACACTCTGGCGCTGCTGCTGAGGTGCTCCCACACTCTGGCGCTGCTGCTGAGGTGCTCCCACACTCTGGCGCTGCTGCTGAGGTGCTCCCACTCTCTGGCGCTGCTGCTGAGTGCTCCCACTCTCTGGCGCTGCTGCTGAGGTGCTCCCACACTCTGGCGCTGCTGCTGAGGAGCTGAGGTGCTCCACTTTGTACTTTGTCCTCATATAACAACTCACAAGCCCTGCCTCGTTCTATCTGTGTTCACTTGACGAGAGATTTCCGGGTACATTGCAGCAACAGACAGGCCTGTAGAACGTTGGGCTTGGTTGGGCTTGAGGTGGACTTGTCCTACATTTCGTGGGAATACATGACCCCATGGCAGTTTTGAAGGGATGCCATCCAGATCCTGAAGTTCAGGCTCGAAATCCAATTAAATGGACTTTACGTCCAAAGGTTGAAGTGCGATCCCTTTTTTGCATAGAGTGCGCCCTTTGTCGATATACATATTGTGTCATAATTACATATAGGTAGATATATTCACGGAGTCTGAAAGCCCGCTATTCCAATCCTGCCATTCTAACCCCCCATTCCCGGGTGCATGGTCAGCAGTAGGATTGGCCCTGGGCATGTGACAATAAGTTGGCGATTGTTTGCGGGCCCGCATGTGTCGCACAGGATACTCGTACTTCCGCTACTCAACTTATTGTTGTGGGTCTGTCGTTCCCAAACTTTTCCTTCTTCTTTGCCCTGCCTGTAATCTGCGGTTGAAGCTAAAGTGAGCCGCATCGCCAGGGTGGGCCGTAGGAAGGACTGTTTTCTAACAGTGGCTGCAGCTGTGGGGTGGGTAAGAAACCACAGATGGAGTTTCTTGTGGGCTAATGGCACAACTTCGATAATTAAAATCAGTAATCATCTTCTAACGTGCCTTGGATTAGATAGGTCATTTTTCCTCGCTTTTTTGTAGCTTTTAAGTTTGATAATAAACTTCAGGCTCGGTTGGTACCTGTTTCTGTTTACCCTGGCATGAAGGTAATATCTGCAAGTTTGTTTTGGAAAAAAGGTGAATGAAGGGGTTGAGGGATGAGGATGAGAGAGTGATGTGATTCGGAACGTGTGATGATGAGATGATTAACTGGCTGATTGCAAGTCAGCGAGCGCCTCAGCGCCTCGCCGCCTCACCGCCTCACCACCTCAGCCCCCTCATCTTTTCTGGTCGCGTATGGTAGCAAAGTTACCCCGCCTGCCGTAATTCTCCTTGATGCCCTGATAGATGTCTCTAACCTGCCGTCACAGCAGGTCGTTTGGCAGCTGCCAATCTCCAACCAGGCGTGAAATAACCTCCCCTCAATACCTCAATAAATAAATAAACGGTTCCACAGTCAAGTTCCTTTCGGGCAGTTGCATGATATGAGTATACCGTTACTTGTTAGAGGAACCTAATTACAAATCTACAATGGATTTTGGAATGTTATACGAGCCAAATTTCGCCTTTTACCCCCACTGGCAAATGTTGGCATGTAATCTTTTTAATGTATTAGGCTGAATTTCACCAGTTTAACGTGAAGCCTATCGTTTACTGCACACGATAGCGCTATCGTTTCGGTAAAAAATGTTAACGGCTTTCACCATCCTGACGATAGCACCCTCATCTTTTCGTTAGTGAATCCGTGCGTTAGCAACAACAATAAGTTTCATGCCTTATTCGACTCGTTTGGGTGGGAAACGGGCAGGGATTGTTGTCTACCCAACTATTTAATACCTTTCTCCGAAAAATTAGTGTGTCTTTCACGTTTTTTTTTTCTTCATTTTTAACTCGAAATTATTGAAACGTATAATGAACGTACACCTAAACAAAGTTGACGTAAACAAAGCAGGTGAATTCTAGTGACACGACAAATTTAACGATAGGATAAGGTTTTTCGTCTGCTTTAACGAAACGATAGCTATTCGATCGTTAGGAGGCACTATAGTGAGGTGGTGAAATTCAGCCTAAGAAAGAAAAGTGTACCTATTTCGTGAGCTTGAATTCTCCTTTTATGTGCGAAAAGAATAGTTTCTCACCATACATGGCTAGAGGGGAAGCAGAAACTGGTTAATACGGTTGCCCACGTGACCTTGTCCAAAGTAATTATAGGGTGTATACTTGCTACAAAGAAACCGCCCGTGGCTCTGTCGGCACCATGAATTTTAAATTGGAAGCCCCAGTCGGTTTCCTTTATAAAAAGGCCCATTGCACATCATTCTTACAACTTTCCGGGGAAATCTTATGAACTCTTCTATGTGCTGAAACGGATGGCTGGCTGCTGCTGGCTTCGTCTCATCGTCTCTCTCCTTTATTTAAAACTAAGTTGAACTAAATATAAATGATGTTTTCCGCGTAAAATATGGTCCCCATGGCAGATCTCATATTTTTTCAAGACGAATAGCTTCTGTCTGGGTGGAGTCTTCCAAGTTAATAAGACTTGATGATAGCCCCGAACCTTTTTATGCGCCATCCCACCCCGTCCTCGCCTAATCTTCCCTTTTTCAGCCCAAGTTTGGAAATTAAAGTCACCCCCCCCCCCCCCCCTCCCCAAACAATGTTTCTACTGTAACACAGCTCATCTATATGATGTTGCCAGTCATTTTGAGTTTGGAGAAGACCAGATTCGTTACTTCGTCACGGCTTTATGGTATTCGGGTTAGTGATTTCTAAACATAAGTGTGAGGGTGATGGCCCAGAGTTATTTTTTTTTATGATTATTTTTTTTCTTTTGAATAATAATGAATAATTGGAAGAGATGGGACAATAAAACAAATGAAGTGATGCCACTATGGTTCGCAGCTGACACACTGTCTTTCAAACAAAATGTGACAATGGAAATTTCCTCTCGAGAAAAAGTTATCAGAACACGTTAATTATTATAGTAGATAATTATTTATCTTCTCAAAATAAATTGTACAATGTTGGACGTGTAATTGATGGCTTTGATGTGTTGTTTGAACGCTCGTGATGGGTAAAACAACCGCATTGTTTATGGAAACAAAATGAGTTGTCGGTGTTAACATTGGAGGGTTATTGCTGGTTACTGAATTTCCCAAATCCATGCCGTCCATCAGCGGTATATCAGCTACGGTTTTCTCATCGGCATTCGCATGATCTGCCTCAAAATAGTTGAGTGCATGGATGTAACGTATGTGGATGGTCTAGCTGTGGTATATGGTGAGGGTGTCCGCCTCGCCGTCTCTAGCTGTGGTATATGGTGAGGGTGTCCGCCTCGCCGTCTCGCTTAGCTTGGTGAAAGCCTCCAAAATGAAAGCATCGAAAGTTCTTTGTTCTAACTTAGTCAATACCTCACTGGGCTGACATTATTGTTGTTTGCTTTCTTTTGGATGTTTGTCCAAGCATCCGTCACATGTCCCGCTCCGAAATTGTGAGCTTAGATGAAGTCATTTCTACCCTCGTCCTACAAAAACAAACGGCCATCTCGCCACTGCTTTCTCTTTACGTTCTTTCGCCACCTTCCTCATATCAGCTTGCCGCCTTCATAAACGCTCTATACGAGACTTGTCTGCATGGTGAATGTCACACAACCCTGCTGGTTACCTACCATTTATCGGCTGGGGGAAAACCGGATTTGTTAGGAGTGTAAAGGTGGCACCTTGCATCAACGCCCTGGTTGATCTAGACTCTAGACTATCTAGAGCTATTGCGCTACGTAGTTGTTTTACGTGAGGGAAGCAAACCCTTGTGACTTGTAACGTTTGGCCGTAGTGGGTGAAGACTTCAAGCATGGCTAATTTTTGTAAATATTAAAAACTGGATAGCAGGAATTGAGTCTCTTACTCTGTAAATGTGAGAGTATTGGACCAATTAGAAGGAATTCATGGAGTGGAGTAATTATTTAGTGAAGGAGGCAGAAGTTGTTAGGCAGAAGTGGCTGCTGCTGCTGCTGCTGCTGTGAATGCCGCCCACCACCGAGAAACTTGGAATTGTGTAATTGTGTGAGTCTGTAATTCGCGTTTGCAGATAACGCTGCCTGCAAATGGCGAACAAACTAAGCTTCATTAAAAAACCCATTGCCCTCTCGTCCCTCTGCCTCTGCCGGAGCCTCTCCAACTTTGAAAAAGAAAATCTCGAGTTCGGATAAAGAAGGAAAGCTGGGAAGCTGTGACAGACGTAGTCTAGTGTGGAATGATAGCGACTTGCGATAGCTCGGTTGGCTTCGCGTTGTCGGGTTTTCATTTCGGGTGGAATTCCTAGCCGTTAGTTTCAATGCGATTGTGGAGGACTCGAAAGCATCCTCCAAGTCTCATTGATTTGGAAAATTTACGGCGGCGCTTTTTCCTTCTATTCCCTATGTTTCACTTTTGACGGGCGTGACTGCGTTGTAAATGTGTTTCCATCCTATTTCCTGCTTCGTAGCAGTCTTTTCTTTTTCAATGCCAATCTAATGGAGTGGCCTCTAAGCCGGATTCCCGAAAACGGTACTCAGTGTTGAATGGCGAATGCGTCGTGTGAGCCCTGCCATATATCATGGGGTTCGCTGGAGCGCTGGAGCTAATTCTGGAAGTGAAATTTAAACAGAAACATGCCCTCTCCCCTTCCCCTGCAGCTGTGACTTATGTGCATTGCTTTTCCCTTCGGGCCCGGATTTGCATATTTGCGTCGCGTGTCAGGTGAACTCCAAGTCCCACAACTCATCGTCTTCATCTTGGCTTCATTCAACTAACAGAAAAATGCACCCCGTCTACCTATGCCCTTCCGCTGTCTGCTCGTTTGAAGACTGGAACAGAAATGTGAGCACAACTGTTTGGAAACGTTACATCTTACATCCTCGGAAATTGAATTATACTCTGATTGATTAAAATATTAATATGATGACAGCGAATTGAGCTTTCCATTTTCTGCACTAATGGAACGGTGCGTCCCGATTTACGAGATGGTATACATACCGCCAGAAAGAAATTGATAATGATCACTACTAAATGGATTTTTGTCTTCGAAATTCTTCGATTCGAAGTCAAAGGAGTATTTATTGTGAGTGTATGTTTTTCATCGATATATTGTAGGCTGCCCAATAGGTGACTTTTCCTTCCAAGAAATCCTTACGAATGCATGACACTTTCAAGTATTTTGACTACTGGATACTTTTGAAGGAACGATCTGAAAAATAGAAATGCGCCCGCGGAGAAAACAATGGAATGGTCCCTATAGCCAGATTTTGCAACTATACTTTGGGCTGGTTTTGGAGCAAGGGACTTGAAAACGTGATGGCTGAAGTGGCCTCGAGGGAGCAACTGTTTAATCAATAGAAGATAACCCCGTTACGCTGCTATGCTGCTAAATACTGACTTCATTAAAGTACTCCATTCATCTGGGCGGCTAACTATCCTCAAACAATTTGTAATAAGCGATAATAACCCTTGGAGATAATTGTTGATATTTGATTAGTTTGCGAATCTGGCTAAAGTTTCCTACTCAGTCCTGACTTGCCGACGAGGGTTTGTTTTTCTTCTTTGTGACTTTGCAGCGGGAACAGCTCGGCGCGGCGTCGGCAGCACCGCGGCACGATTTCCGGATTTTCGGGCTTGTTTAACTCAGCGGGCACTCCCTTCTCTTTCTTCAGAGCTGACTTGAATGCTGATGCTCGACGCTAACTGCCTTGCTGAAAAAAAAAAAACCGCATAATTAGTTAAAAATTGTTCACCGTATTATTTTTTATTGTTGCCGAAAATTTGCTTTCCTTTGAATTTCCATATTTACCTTTAGAGAAAGTTGAAAACTCGAATCCCTGGCTACAGCCCTGGCTACAGCCCTGGCTATTCAGACTTGGTTTGAGCTCCAAAAGTTTTTTTTTCATTGGGGTATCCACTGTTTTTTGTCCAGAAAATTTTGGCTGTCGAACCTATTTTCGAAGTGTTCTGAAATATTTCGACCGTCCGAATAAAGTGGTGAGCTAGTTACTGGCTGCAACTCATGCTACATGTCAGATTGTGCTTTCCATTTTCACCCCTGGTGTTTCGCTTTTACGGACCTCACATTGAAGGAAGACTTCTTGTATTGATTGCAGGAGTTGTCAGTGTAAAAGTGGCAATTGTGAATGAGGCTAAAGCTGATATTATCGATGGTGGCCCAAATATCTTTTGAAATATTTTCGGTTGACCAGTTGACCAGATATAGTAGACAGCACCAGCTGGAAGCCACCTGATCGTCACATGCTGCACTGAGTGCAGTTTCAATTGAAAGCGTTAAGAGAATGCAAATACAAGTCGTCTGCCCCGAGATTTAAAAATTTGAAAGTCAAAATGCAAAATCTTGAAAAATCCTTTCGGAAGGGGAAAGAAGAAACCCCTTACTAACAATTAAGTGAGGAGCTCATTTTTGTGGGACGGCTTCGGTTGTAATACCCGCATGAAATATCCCGCTGCCTGCCCTTACAGCCTGCGCCCTGTTTTTTGGTGCCTTTAGGGATTTGGAGGCTTTTTCACGCCACGTCAGATGAAAGTATTTGTCAACTTGAGAGTGAGAGACTTGCGAGAGTTGGAAGGAGGTTATGCCGGTATGATGTATACCCTCATTTTTTTGTTTTTATTACTTTTAGCAGCCTTGGGGTTTTTTTGGTTTTTCCTGTAGAAAATGGGCAGCAGTTGATACGGCGAACTAAGATTCTACGCAGACGAATTGCTTGCTGCTCTCTAACTTTTTTACTTCTTTTTATAATTCCACCTAATTTTTCTGGAAAGTAATTTCTTACTGTACAATAGTGTTTATAAAATATGATGGTTCTCCGCAGTTGAGTTCTGTAAGTGTTTAAAGTTGATCTCTATCCAAGTTTGGGTGAAATTGATGTTTATTGCATGGCAGTGGGCGGGGGCAGAGTATAAGGAAATGGGGCAACTATTCATAGCTAACTGCTTACTGCTTACTGCTTGCTGCCGCAAAGTTATGAAAGCAACAACTCTTGAGCCACGAACACAAGAGCAGGCGCTGCTAATGTGAGCAACAATAGGAACAATGGGAGAGGTGCAACCCCCAACTCTAACCCCTACATTCATACATTCTCACTTTCTCACTTCAAGTTGAGAGCGACAACAAAACTCGCATAACTTACCCGTTTTTCTCTCTTGGCGGCAGCGGCGCCTCCCTCAACTTAAGGAGAAATTACAAGTTAAAATATTTAACGTCTGCGACTGAGTTATTTAAATGGGAGCCCGCAGAGATACTTTGTCAATCTTTGGGGACATTGTGGAAATTACCAAATCCAAAAGGAGTCGATTTTTGCTCTGCATTTTGTCTTTTCTGCTTAAATTAAAGTAGATTATCCAACTTGAAATGGTGACTTGATTTCGAAACTTGAAATTGGTTTTAGCTCAGTGAGTGACTTCTCTTGAACAAGATGTTGGAACCCTTGAAAGTTTGACATTGTCGTTACCTGTTTCATTGTTATACAGATTTTGAGTGTGGACTTGTGATTGTCTGATTACACAATGCATGAGTTTGTGCGTGACGTGTCTTCTGTTTGCTTCTGTCTTTGGCACTGATAGCCTAATGTTGAATGTTGTCTGTAGTGTGACATTATATAACGCTATATAACGCTCTCCCGGTTGAAATTAAATCTGAAGAAAGTTTAACGATTTTTAAAAAATTGCTAAAATCATATTTACTTGAAAATGTTTTTTATAGTTTAGAGGAATTTCTAAATTTGTAATTTAACTGGACAACCAGGCGTTTTATACTTTAGTTCCACCTATTTTTGGTGGGACAAGGTCAACAAAACGTAAAAAAAAAAAAAAAAATTGTTAATGTCCCAGCGAAGTGAGAACGCTCCGAAACTGAGATATGTTCGAGGGTTCGAGCTATAGATTTGGCAAGATTAGACTGCTAAGCATGTATAGGACGCAACCGAACCTCTATAATAATGAATCAAAAACTTAACACTACACTTAGAGGGTTATTAAAGGGTTGTTGCGAATACAAATGGGGTGGCGGCCATTTTCAGGAACTAGTGGAAGGAGGGGGGGGGGGGGGGGTCATAAATTCCCTTGAAAACAGATCCAGACCCGATTATTAACAACCAGCAAACTTTACGCCCCCACTTCGCAGCCCATACCCCACCTGATGACATTGCCATTACCAAGACGTCCTCTGTCCCAAGTCAGTCTGTACCCCACCTGATGACATTGCCATTACCAAGACGGCCTCTGTCCCAAGTCTGTCTGTACCCCACCTGATGACATTGCCATTACCAAGACATCCTCTGTCTCAAGTCTGTCTGTACCCCACCTGATGATGATATTGACATCATGAAGACCTGGTTCATGTCTCTCTGCTCCCTGCTCTGTATATTTTCTATTCTCTGAACCCCTCGTGATGGCACTACCAATTTTGCAAATTGTCAAATCGTTCCTGAAATCCTGCAAGATTGCTTCCTGCGTAAGAAATGCAAGAGAAATGGATACAACCAATCTTGGAGCCTTACTATGACTGGTTATCAGAAACACTAAACATACTGCAGAGGACAGGCCTAAGAGGGGGATGGCGCATAAGCCATAAACACCAGTGGAATGGATGTTGTTGAAAAAGTAGCGATGGGAGCCCACTATTTTATCCATTTTTATCGGCTCTGGAACGACGTAGCAGTATAGATGGACCTTTTTGCATTTTCAAACTACCATAAAAAGAAAGGAAAGGAATGAATTATTATAGTAGTTGCTCTTCTGTTATGTTGCTGCACTTACCTGCACCATTGCACTCAAGCAGTTGCACTAATGGAGCGCTGGTGCACTTATCTGCACTGTTACAGGCAAGCAGTTGCACTAATGGAGCGCTGGTGCACTTATCTGCACTGTTACAGGCAAGCAGTTGCACTAATGGAGCGCTGGTGCACTTATCTGCACTGTTACAGGCAAGCAGTTGCACTAATGGAGCGCTGGTGCACTTATCTGCACTGTTACAGGCAAGTAGTTGCACTAATGGAGCGCTGGTGCACTTATCTGCACTGTTACAGGCAAGCAGTTGCACTAATAAAGCGCTGGTGCACTTACCTGCACTGTTACAGGCAAGCAGTTGCACTAATGAAGCGCTGGTGCACTTATCTGCACATGTTACAGGCAAGTAGTTGCACTACAGTGTTGATGTCCTCACGTGAACTTCAATGAAAATTTGAAGTCTTTTGATCCACAAAAAAACTATATAAAAATAATTTTTGGGGTCCAATTTTGGGATGTAACTTCCAGCGTTTGCCCTTATGCCGACCCTTTCGTGAAAAGGCCCAAAACAGGCGAGTTGGTGACTATGCTGGAAACTTGTTGGTAGCTCTTCGTAATAGAGAAATATAACGCTGTGGGACATATTAGAACAACTCGACGCTGTCTTTTTAAAGGGGAACTCATTGAGCAAGTTTAATATGGATGGGCCACCTGGGAGCCAGCAGGGTGACCTGCCCCAGTGCCCTTTACCCCCCCCCCCCCCCCCACCTCCAACTCCAGGCTTGCAACTGGAGACAGTCACTCCCTCTTATAGCATAAGGGCACCAACTCATTATTGCCGGCAAAAATAGTAGATACACATCTGTGCACACACCTACACACACAAGCGCTGACAGATATCAGAGTTGAGCTTAATGGCAAGTTCCCGTTTATATTTTCAATATATTAGCCGAGATTTGAGGTGATGTTCGTGTGGTGATGATGACATAGTTGATCACTCCCGAGAAAGCAATCCCTCTGCTTTTTCACTCCCTGGGAGAATTGATTCAATTGAGTCGCTAGGATGCAGGAAGCACTTCCGAGAGCAACTAATTATCTCCGTAGTGTGATTTATTTGAGCTGTTAGCCCGCTGTAAAAGTGTGATATAGAGCTGTTTACTAAACTGCTTTCCCCTGCGCTAGCGTTACTTGCATCAGTTGCAAAACTTGACTTCCCCAACCTGACTGACAAAAATAATTGGCTTTTTAGATTTGCTCTGGGGTGTTGTTCATCAGTCGACAGATACAGTATGATTTATCTTACGATCCTATAGGCAGTGCTTTTCTCTTCAAGTGCCTGTCAGTGGCCGAGTGGTCATGGGGTCCGCTTTGTGTCCTGAGAGGTCCGGGTTCGAATCCCGGCGGAACGGAAAAATTTTCCGATGTATTGGCTTCGGCCCACTACTAAACTGGCTTCGGCCACTTCATCTTCGGCTTCGGCCAAAAACATCTAATAAACCAACTCATCGGCTTATTATTGTATGTTCTCTGAACGTCGCGCGTTAAAAAAATAAAGGGTCCGACAACAGTCGCACTAAACTTTCTCGCCCCATGTGATTTTTTTTTTTTTTTTTGGATTTCTTTGAGATTTTTTTGCGGGCGTAATTTTTAAGCAATCCAAAATCGGTTGAAAATGACCCAAGAGCATCTATCTGAGATCACTCCCACCAAGTTTCATGGCTGTCATTCTATTACTGTAGTCCCAAATGCGTTCCGACCATTCAAAAACGTGGTTTCTCATTCTCAACTCATTTTCGACTCTTTTTTGACTACAACGGCCGTAATTTTCAAGAAAACAAAATTCTGTTCGACAAATGTTTAAGTTACATGGTTCTACACAAATTTACCAAATTTCATGACAATCGGTCAATAAATGTGAATGGCGCCGAAACGATCGAACTTTGGTCCAGAACGGCCGTAATTTTCAACCAATTCAATTTTAGTTGAAAATGACCTCGAAGCATCTATTTGTCAACACACTTACCAATTTTCAGTGTTATAGATTGAAAAGTGTACCGTCGGCGCTTGTCCGACTAACCAAAAACACGATTTTTGAATTATTTTGGCGGTTTTTTGACAATAGCGGCCGCAATTTTTGACCAATCAAAAAATCCTTAAAAATGTGTCTCGGCAGTAATTTTAGACAGGTCCATACCAAATTTCATCAAAATTGGATGAACGGTATAGGCGCTAGAGCACTGCACGGACTGACGGACTGACGGACTGACGGACTGACGGACGGACTGACGGACTGACGGACGGACAGACTTTTTCCAGAAACCACTTTTTTGGACTCAGGGGACCCCCAGGATCATGGGAAACCCAAAATCTCAATTTCGAAATTTTGCACGAAAACAATACTTTCTCGCCATATATGGCTAGCGAGAAAGTAAAAAGAAATCTCTTCAAGTATCTGTTTAGACAGTAAAATTGCGTTAAGTATAGCCTGAACTAGGTTGCGTTAGTGCTGAAGCAGCGAGGAGCTCATAAGCACGGCCTATTGGAAGTAATGTGGCACATCACTGGAATGAACTATTTAATATGGTTATGGAAAGCAGTACGGTGTTTAGTGGTTAATAGCTTACTCTCCTGATCTCTGTGCCATCCTCGACATCAGCAGGTGTTTATTCCGGGCTAAGGAGCTACCCGTCCTGGATCCTGGATCCTGGATCCTGGGTCTACCCAGCCGTGGTGACTTTATCGGCTGGGGAAAACTCGACTCCGACCAAATCACCCCGTTCTTCGTATAAGTATGTATATGCGATTCAGAGATAAGAACAAAACTGGTTTCCTGGATCGGTGTCTCCTGAGGTCAGGGACAAGCTGACGTTGACAAACGACACACTATGTATTCTATATACGAGTGCGATAAACGATTGGGAAATGAAGGTTTTCCCTTTTCCATTTAGGAGTTGTTGACGCCCCTGACGGCACACCGAGCACCGAACGCACAGCGTACTCAACTTCACATCACTGTCCCCAGAAAAGTTCACTACGAAGGATAACGCTATAGTAGAAGTTTCCCAAACTACAGTTGTCTCCCTCTATAGCCACACTGTATAACGGAAACCTCTCTATAACGAGCTAATGCTACAGTCCCTTTACAAACCCTGACTCGTTTTGATAGCCTTTGTATAGCGAACTCTCTTTATAACACACTAATTTTGATGTCCCTTGTCGGTTATTAGAGAAACTTCCTTATACTAGCTCAGGGACTACTTGAATGTCTGAAAGTTGGTTTTGCCACGTTACCGCGGTTTTTCCTTCAAGTTTTTGGTTTTCCTGGTTGGTCTCGACCAAGCTGTTGAATATGGCGACGTTAGTGATGTCAGGCGATTTAGGGGCTGTATGTGAGCTGATAAGGAGTGCTGTTGCGTGTAGGTGATGGCGCTGCTGACGTGTACGATGATGAAATACCTCAAAAAGGTGGGAAGGATCCACGGTAAAAGTGATGAGGTTAGAGATGGGTAGCAGACAGCAAGCAGGGTAGGTACCTTGTTGTGGTTAGAGATGGGTAGCAGACAGCAAGCAGGGTAGGTACCTTGTTGTGGTTAGAGATGGGTAGCAGACAGCAAGCAGGGTAGGTACCTTGTTGTGGTTAGAGATGGGTAGCAGACAGCAAGCAGGGTAGGTACCTTGTTGTGGTTAGAGATGGGTAGCAGACAGCAAGCAGGGTAGGTACCTTGTTGTGGTTAGAGATGGGTAGCAGACAGCAAGCAGGGTAGGTACCTTGTTGTGGCACGATTCTCAATCCTTTCTTCTCAAGACGTATATTCACTTTGAGTCAACAAACATAAAACATCGGTTTGGCTTCGGGTTTGTGTTTTGGAAGTAGTTGAAAAGCTGGCAGGCGGTCAAGTATACAGCGGCTGACCTTAAAACCCGTATTACATACCTACATCCCCATACAACCCGTATTACATACCTACATCCCCATACAACCCGTATTACATACCTACATCCCCATACAACCCGTATTACATACCTACATCCCCATACAACCCGTATTACATACCTACATCCCCATACAACCCGTATTACATACCTACATCCCCATACAACCCGTATTACATACCTACATCCCCATACAACCCGTATTACATACCTACATCCCCTTTTTTCAGCAATCCCCTCTCAGATTTTGAGCTCAGTCTTAGGACCCATTGAAAGCAGCCTTCTGTTATATCAATAAGGGTGGATTTGACCCGTTGTGACTTGATTTGTTTGTTTCTGTTTGCAGGTAAGTAATTAGCTACTCTTCCCAGTCATTTGCCTGAAACGCTGACGAGTTTCCTCCTTGAAAGGTAATGTGTTTCATTCCATTACGACACTATTATTTTCCATGTATTATGAGAGTGAACGGTTCTCTTACATCAAAATGTAGTACGTGGTACTTACTACCTGCACACTGGATCATTTTAGAGGATTATATTATTTGAACCTCAGCCAAGTACAGGATTATAGCAATACTCAAATCTGATAATCCTGTGAACTAGGCAATTTGCGAAATTTTTCTACTAAACCCACTAGGGTCATTTCGAAAGCCTCATTTAAGTGCAAATGATAGGGATGGATACTCAGATTTGACAATCCCGATCCGACCATAAATACCTAACATCGCACAACCCCGTCTGGTTACTGCATGCTGCACTGTGCACTGAGCTTTGGAGAGTGACGTGATAGTACAAGGCAGACAAGGCAGGCGCTCTGTTGCGGGCTGCCACACTCCATGTTCTGCCGTGGAAATATTTGAAATTTGGAACGCGCTGAATCGGAAAATGTGTGAGGACAATATGATGGGGGATATAAACGGCGGAGTTGATGGGCACTAGAGCACTAAAGCTTGCCTCTCCTCTTTTCCACATAATTGGCTCGCAATTAGTGCCGTGGTCAGCCCTGCTGCTGCTGCTGACCCTTTGTCTATTGTTCTTACTTGCATCCCTGGCAAGCTCACCACAGTGCAATGTTTTACAACCTGTGGTGCCCGGACCTAACTAGCCAGACTAGTTGGAAAGTCCCATGATAGGCTCACTATCAAAGCAGAGATTGAAAATATAAGTACTTTGTCACAGTTGTTTATTAATTAGTCAGTAAATATGCAAATAGGTCCCAACATATACTTTACAGCGCGCAGCAGATCAGTGTGAAAAGTCTCAAGTTGTCCCTTGATTTTTACAAGTTAAATTCAAACGTGTGGTGGACAACTTAAAATAAATACCTAAGTTAATTTGTCACAGGGAAAATTTTTCGTTTCTTCTTTGATAGCGGCAGAAACCCCAGTAGAAGAGGTGCGCGCCATCCCTTCGTTTTGCGAATCCACCACCGAAAGATTTGATAATTTATTTTGCTTTAACTTTAAATTTGTTCCGGAGGCTCGTCTCCTCGTGCCGCTAATCCCTCTAAATTTTTAATAAGATCTATTTATTGCTTCTTTGAAAAATCTCGCCTGCGGGACTCGATCCTGGTTCCTGTTGCTTGATAGCAATGATAGCTCTGCCACAGCGCTAATACGGTGATAGCTCTGCCACAGCGCTAATACGGCTATAGCTCTACTACAGCGCTAATACGGTGATAGCTCTACCACAGCGCTAATACGGTGATAGCTCTACCACAGCGCTAATACGGCGATAGCTCTGCCACAGCGCTAATACGGTGATAGCTCTACCACAGCGCTAATACGGCGATAGCTCTGCCACAGCGCTAATACGGTGATAGCTCTGCCACAGCGCTAATACGGCGATAGCTCTGCCACAGCGCTAATACGGCGATAGCTCTACCACAGCGCTAATACGGCTATAGCTCTACCACAGCGCTAATACGGTGATAGCTCTACCACAGCGCTAATACGGCGTTAGCGCTGGTCAAATTGTAGATGCTTGATAGCTCTGCCACAGCGCTTATACGGCGTTAGCGCTGGTGATATGGAAGACGCTTGGCTCGGTGCCTTATAGTGGTGATGAATATCTGCATGACGAATGTGTTGGCTGCGGAAGCGCCAAACGCAGAGCGGCAGCGGCATCGGCATCGGCAGTCCGCCAGTGTTCACTTCTCATTTATCAGTCATTTCTTTCCGAATTTTCTGCTTGCACGAGTCTTTATTCAGCTCGAGGATGAATCGACGAGGCGATTTCTTGAGACTACAATTACGCGTCCCATAAATTTCGTGAAAAATTGGAAGCGAAGGCTTTGTTGATGATGCTGCTTGCGATGGGAATGGAAGGAGGGGAAAGATCCCTTATTGTAAATCGAAATGGTCCACTCAATGAAACATTTTCGGTTTTTAGCAGTCTGTCGCAATTGTTCATTATCTGTTTTAGTTGACAGCTTTGCAGAAATTGATTGATAAAAGTTTAATTCTTTTTGTTTAACGAAGAGGGGGAAATGTGCTCATTTCAATTAGGTACCATGATCCATTGCTGACTCATTCTTGGCGTCTTCCTCTCGTCTAAGGGTGCGTCCCACCATGCCCGGTTAAAATTAAACTGGAGATTTACCATGTTAAATTTAACTGAAAAGTTAAATTTAACATGGTAAACATAGGCCAAAATGTCCAGTTTAATTTTAACTGGGCATGGTGGGACGCACCCTTAATAAAAGAATGGAGTCGTTTTTGGTGGTTTAAGCTCGAGGGGTTAACCACTCGTTGAGAATCTCGTTGGGAATCATTGGAAATCTTTATGAAATCTCAGGGAATCTTGGAATTTTTTGGAGTGGTTACCACGTCGGGGTTCATCTTTCTATGAATATATTTGGGAATCTTTGGAAATCTTTATGGAATCTCAGTGGAATCTGTGTAGTGGTTACCCCCTCGTTTAAGCTGGTCTAGCGTTGTATTTATATATTTATATAAATGCTTTTGGATTTTGTAGTTATCTTTGAAAAATAATACGAGTACGTCTGATACGCAGGCTTCACTACAGACTTACGGGTATCAATTACCCATAATACGAGTACGTCTGATACGCAGGCTTCACTACAGACTAACGGGTATCAATTACCCATAATAAGTAACCAGTTTCAGATGCTAAAAAATTAATTATATTTCAGAACTAAAAAATGTCCGACATTTTCCTCGAAAAAATGACACTTTCTTGCCACATTTTTTTTTTTCTTTTAGCTTTTGTGAATATGTGGAAGGGGATGGATTTGTGGGTGGATGGAGGAGGGGGAGGGATATCCTCCTTGCTGGAATGTGTGCGGCTTTGCGCGAATATTGGGAAATTGACAAAATTCCGTTGTTTGATTTATGAAATAGCCTGGCGTTATCTTGACGTGAGCCGCAGTGCGCCACGCCCCCCTCTGGTCGGCCCTGCTGCCCTGCTCTCTGCGGAGCTCAGCCATCAAGTCAGACGCACCGAAAGTGGGCAGTGTGATCAGCTTGCAAGCTCTAGTGGGCAGTGTGATCAGCTTGCAAGCTCTAGTGGGCAGTGTGATCAGCTTGCAAGCTCTAGTGGGCAGTGTGATCAGCTTGCAAGCTCTAGTGGGCAGTGTGATCAGCTTGCAAGCTCTAGTGGGCAGTGTGATCAGCTTGAAAGCTCTAGGCCCTTTGAGTCGAGTTTTCCCCAGCCGGTGGAGGCCATTCAGTTACTTGTTCGGGCCTGGTAAGATTCACCATGCAGGATAAATGTAGACAAGTCGGGAGTATATCCTGAGTCCTCTGCCGCAGCATATCACAATCATACCTATACCTATATGTTTACTCAGGAAGCGTTTTTACTCTCTCGTTCGTGTGCAATAAATGGGCTGAGAAAGTTGTGTCATCGTGCAAAAATTTTGATTTTGTGATTTTCATTGCAAAAGGCGTTTTAGAGGTCCCTGATACCAAAAATCCCTTTCGGCAGCCCCGAAAGGCGTAGGTAGATTTCTAAGATTATACTTCCATCCACTAAAAGCAGTCTAAAATCATTGAGGAAGACGGTTAAGAAGATTTCCAGTTGACCCAAATGCATTCTCTACAACAGTGGTTCTCAAACTTTTTGGCTGGCGGAACCAAAATTAGTCGGGAATTCTTTCGTGGAACCTTAAACATTGGATCGTCGATTTCACAGGTTTTTTATGAAATAAGTTTATTTCTTCACAAGTAAAGCTGTACTTGTACGCCGATCAGTTTTATTCAGCGAGCCTGTTTGAAGCCAGCGATCCATTTCACTTTTCGGGCTTACCCCTTGAAGTTAATTAATAAAGTAAACAAATTTTGGTCGTGGAAGCAGACAGCAGCTCAATGGCACTACTTTGTATGTTTTTAAGTTTAAAAAAAAGGAGGGAAAAACTTTATGTTCTTTTTATTTCACACGATACATTTTTCTATTTCAATTTTTCTAAACTAAACTAAAATTTTATTCCCTGAAGCACGGAGAAGGCTTCGCGGAACCCCGGCAAGGCTTCGCGGAACCAAATGGTTCCGCGGAACACAGTTTGAGAACCACTGCTCTACAATAACAACGGAGGAATTGAGTTTTGAAATTTCACCCCCCCCCCCTTAACGAGAAAATGAAAGTGATTTTACAAAAAACTTTTTCAGACAAAAGTTGTAGATATTATTAATAGAAACTCATAGCAAAAAGAATAAACTCAATATCTAACCAAATAAGTGAGTTATGACGTTTTGAAAATTCAACCCCCACCCCCCCCCCCCCCCCTTAACAAGAAAATGAAAGTGATTTTACAAAAAACTTTTTCAGACAAAAGTTGTAGATATTATTAATAGAAACTCATAGCAAAAAGATAAAACTCAATATCTCACCAAATAAGTGAGTTATGACGTTTTGAAAATTCAACCCCCCACCCCCTGCCTAAACGGTGCGTCGGACGAAAAACTTTTTCAGACAAAAGTTGTAGGTAATATTGAGGCAAATGCATTACAAAACAAAAGAACTCGATAACACCCCTAGGACACAAGTTATGAATTTTTTTGTGCGCAAAACCCTCTTTTTCCACCCCTATTCAACCATTAAGGGTGGGATCAAAAAACGTTACAAAGAAAAGTTGTAGGCAGTACTGTTAGACGACCCTCAGAGAAAACTACGTTTCATTAATTGCAATATTAAGGGAGTTATGGCCAAAAAGCCAGATTTAGAAAAAGTCCCCCCATTTCCCCCCCCTTGGTCCGATTTCCCCCATTAACGAACTCGACCGAGATTTTAGTCCCTTATATTTTATTAAATAGTCAAAACCAATTATTTTTCAAAAATACGGCTGCTAGCGTGTTCACAAGGAAGTGAAAATGATATATATATATATATATATATATATATATATATAAACTTTTGAACTGATGGTGGTTTTGGGATCCAGGGGTCATAAAAAGAAGAACTGTGAAGAAATTTTTCAAAAGTGAGACTACTGGTACGACTACAATAGGTAGATTTTTCTTCGAAATCTACCTAAAAAGTGGTTTTTCTATGCCTTTCAACCGAGTTAGCTCTAATTTGACATATATACGTCTAGAGGTATGCAAAATATTTTGTTTTGATAAAGTGATGATTGTAGCCAAAAAAAATTAATCATGAAAAAAATCCAAATTTTCTTTTTTCACTGGCGTAAAAAGTGCGAGAAAGTCAAGTGCGACTATTGTCAGACCCGTAACTCTATAATGAAGTCTTCCTGTTTCCCTCGTTTAGATTTTAATCTAGTGATGAATTGGTATTGAAGGAAAGTTGTGTAGGCTGTCAGCAGTCAGTCAAGTGACAACAGCTAATCCTCATTTATTGTGGCAATAAGCAAGTGTGACGTGTTGCTGACACTCTTCTACTCTTCTCTACTTCTCCCTTCCCTTCCGAAGTCAAATCGATCAACTTCTACTTTCTTCTGACTTCACCTCTTCTTTACAACATTTAAGTAATTTGCGATTCATAGTTTTTGTTGGCTTTGTTATAAGGTAATTTTATCCAAATTTCCAAGCTTTCCTGATGGGTGAAGTGAATATTCTGGAAAGCCTACTGTCATCTTGTTTGGCTAAAATAACCTAAAAAAACTGTTTGATGTTTTTTGTGCATGGGAATGGCGGTAACCGGATGTAGTCCCCATGATTGCTGTGATGTGACCGCTTATGATCTCCCTGTTGAACATGATGGACAGCTTCATGAATATTTTTAGCTAGGTATTTGAAATTTGCGTTGTTTGCGGTCCTCCGGGCCTTCGATTGATCTGTTTGGTGCTGCGATGCGTGGGATGGAAAGGTTTTGAGTGAGCAGAGCTGCAGAGTAATGCGCTGCACGCTGCACGCTGCACTCTGCTGGTAATAACTATTTCAATAAAATGGATTCCGCATAGCACCGGGGCAGAAGCCATGTTAATAATATCACGTCCAGCATAGCAGCATAGCAATGAGATAAACTTTATGACGGCCGTGAATTGTTTGTCATAGCGAATGAGCCACTAAGGAGATTTTATTGCTGGAAATAGCGACATGTCCCACATCATGTGATAAAGGTGGAATCGCATTTCATTTTCTTTTTATAACTGCGAACGTGTAAAATAAAGGGTCCGACAATGGTCGCACTTGACTTTCTCGCATAATTTGCGCCACTGAAAAACGAAAAATTTGATTTTTTATGTAATTATTTTTTTTGGCCACAATTGTGATTTGCTCACGAAGATATTTTGCACACCCCTAGACAATAATATTACGCATATGCATACCGAATTTCAAGCATATCTATTGAACGGTGAAGTTTCAGCTTACTACTTGTTTATTCTTTTATTTATAACGACCGTAATTTTGGGAAAATCAAAATTTTGTTGAAAAATGAGTCTTAAACATCTATCTGAGATCACTTTTACCAATTTTCAACATTATCGCTCCGTTAGTGTACTGTCAAATCCGTTCCGACCAATCAAAAACGCGATTTTCGTTTTTTCCACTTTTTGACATTATTTGGCCTATATTGGCCGCAATTTTGAATCGATTGAAAAGTTCTTCAACAAATATTTAAGTAATGTTATTTAACACAAGATTATCGATTTTTGAGAAATTCCGGCGAATACTGTTCCCGGGGCCAAGGTTTTTACGGATGGGCCAATTTGGGCACAAATTTTCGGCCCATCTAAAAAAAAAAAATGAAAATGATCCTGAAATATCCATCTGGGAACACAACTGCCAAATTTGAATGTTCTAACTCGATAAATGTACCGTCAAATGCGTTCCGAGTAATCAAAAACACGATTTTTAATTTTTTTGACACTTTTTTGACAATGGTGGGCGTAATTTTTGAGTTATCAAAATTGTATTAAAAATGTATCTCGGAACTGATTTTAGACACACATATTCCAAATTTGAGCCAAAACAATTGATTGGTGTGACCTCTAGCCGCGCTACAGACAAACTCACGTACCTACGTACGTACGTCGGACGGACATGACCTAAAAACCTCTTTTTTGTGATCTGGGACATCTGAAACGCCTTTTGCAATGAAAATCTCAAAATCGAAATTTCGCTTGATAACATAACTTTCTCAGCCCATGTACTACATACGGGCGAGAAAGTAAAAATGCTTGGAAAGTAATTGCAGAGTTTTTACATTCTCGCTAGGCAGTACGGCGAGAAAGTATTGTTTTCATATTATACGGGACATATTCAGGACATCCTCAGCTTTATCTTCTTTCTTCTCAAACACCGCTACAGCTACTGAACTCAGTGGATATTTTTTGGAAAGGTACATTCCTCTACATTAGGTTGAAACCAAAACATGGCCTAAAAGATGACGACAGGTACACGGTAAACGGTATCCTTCCGTAATCCCTCTACTGCCTGCATCATTTATCCGATTTTGGTGAAATTTGGTGATCATCTGTCTAAAATCACGGCTCAGGACAGTTTCGAGAAACTTTAAAAGCAGAAGTTGCGCCTAGTTTCTCGGGGTACAAATAAAGTATATGCTGGAAAATTTTGGTTCGGGAGACACAGAGGGTGGCTATAATACCAGCAGTGGAATTCCCTTTCTTGAACGCCAGCAAACCCACTCAACTAACACCTGCAAAATTTATTGTAAGAAGATAAGGTACGCCATGACGGAATATACGGAGAACAGTTCTTCTTACAATACATTTTGAAGGTGTTAGTTGAGTGGGTTTGCTGGCGTTCGAGAAAGGGAATACACCTGCAGAACGTGTTATTTGCTCATTATGTTGAATTGGGCATCTTTTAAGTACGAGAAAGTGAAGTGCGAGCATTGTCAGAGCGTTGTTTTTTTTGTAGTGAGCAGGTGCGGCGGTGGTTAGTGCAGGTGTCTGGTGCTAAGTGTAATCGCATTAATCTTGCTCTAATCCACCCCTCTTCACGCACGGCTAATTATATGCTGACTCTGCATTGTGTCCGTAATCCAATTCAAACTTGTAACTTTTCCATGCACTGTATTTAGTTGTGCTAACAGACTAACAGCTTCTGTCCAACTAGTTTCCCCGCTATAGCTATAATATCAGAGAGCGGAGGATGAAATGGCTATTGGTTTATCCAATGGGATCAAGACATCAAGATATCTCTATATCTATATCTAGAATACCTTTTAATATATTTTTCCCTAGTTAAGTAGCTACTAAGTCGCCTGACTTGTCATCGTCATCGTCATCTGTCATCGTGGTCCTAGTTGGGTTGGAACCCACGCTGAATCGGGCTCTCGGTCTTTTAATATAAATCTCGAGTATTAGGAAGTTTGGACTATAGATTTTCCGTGTACTCGCGCCGGCTAACAGCGCGAATGTGTTTTTAAGGGAATGTCGTATTTTCGTACGGGTTAAACAGTATATTTAATGTTAAACGGTGGACTGAAGCGGCTCAGAGGTGGTGGTGTTAAGACTTGTCACGTTGTGTGGAGTCGCTGCTCCCAGCGTACAGTCGGCTAGTAGGGCCAGGAGTTGCATCCGCAAGTTCCTAAATTATTCGAGAACAAGTGAAGGACAGGAGAACCATGGAAAATGGTGGAGATGATAATAAGGATAAACCTCTGATTCCGGCTATTTTTGAGAGAAAGCCATTACTGCAACGGTCACCCCCGCTGCAGAGGAGGTCTTCTATTCCCGATCTTTGGACTACTAGTACAGAGGCACAGCGGCAGGCAAAGCGCAAGCGAGAAGAAGAACAGGATAAGGGACAGGCAGCTAAACCAGCGATGGAGGGTCTATGGCAGGCTCTTGGGGAGAAAGCTTCTGCACTGGAGTCTCTGCTGCAGTGTGAGGCCAACATGAAGGAGGAAACGAAGCAAGCGGTGAAAGGGCTACTTCTTTTAATTCATACTCCACAGGAAGCTGGAGGAGAAGTCCAGAATGTTAAGAAGAGTGCTAGAATGGATGTTGCCGTTGCTTCCATTGCCACGCAGACGGAAACACCGAGAGCAATAAAAGAATCCGAGGAGGCAAACAGGATCTGGGAGAAAATCTCCCATGGGATAGGTGGTGCTGGGCTCACTGAAATATTGGAAATGAAGTGGCCTAAAAAGGCATTTAGACTGACCAGAGTGGTAAGGAAGAGTATCCTAACGTGCAAGGGAGACCGGGTTATCCTGGTGGATGTGGGTAAAGAAGAATCAAACCACATGCTAAGCAGTTTTGTACCCCAGTTCCCATCAATTACGACGATTCTGAAAAAGGTGCCGGCTCCAGGTAAAATCGTAACAGTTAAGAGCTGGGATAGCATTGTATTCGAGGGTGGGGAAAGCACGGATGTTGAAAATTCTACTAGACAACTCACCCTGTGTTTCCTTAAGGAAGAAAACGACAACATGATGAGGCAGGCAGTCACGGTGCTGGAAAAGATGCAGCGAATCTGTAAGGGAGACCAAATACTAACTGTATCTGCCCCGGGAATCTTCGAAGATTTGACGCTGCGAAAACTAGTGGAGTGCTGCTTTGCTGATAGCAAGATAGAAGTGAACGTGTGCGCAACAGCAGGCAAAAGAAAAAATAGTGCAATCATCCAATCAAATGGAAGGGAGACCATACTCATTGGCCGAGGTGAAAAATCTACATATGCTGACATTGTGCTCCAGTTGAAGGAGGGTATTGACCCCGATGATGCGGGGGTCACTGTCCAAAAAATGACCCAAACTAGTAAGGGGGATGTTCAGTTGGTAATTAGAGAACGGGCAAAAGGAGGCAAAGAACGGTTCCTGGAGAAGATCAGTGATAAAGTAGGAAATACAAAAGTACAGACGCTGACTCGGGGCAACAGTGAATTGATTGTTCTTGACCTGGAGGAAACCACTACAAAACATGAAATCATAGCAGCCTTAGCGAAGGGATTGGAGGCAGATGTGAAGCTTTTTGTAGCCGGCGATATTCGTAGGAATGCAGCAGGCAATTACTCGTGTCAAGTTTCAACTACTAAAGCGGTTATCCAGAAGACTGAAAAGGTAAAAAAGGTAAAAATTGGATGGATCTCCTGCAGGATAAAGGAGAAAGTTACCCCTCAGCAGTGTTACATCTGTTTTGCATTTGGACATTATGCAAGAGACTGCAGCACAAAGGTACCGAACAACGAGAAAATCTGTGCAAGGTGTGGCAATCCAGGTCACGTTGCCCGTGAGTGCACGGACGAAGCCAGATGTAAAAACTGCAACGTAGCAGGACACAGAGCAGACTCAATGAAGTGCCCAAGGTATCGGGAAGCGGTACAGGAGACCCGAAATAAGAAATTGATAACCAATGAGAGAAAAGTACTCTGTATGAGGTGCTACCAGCGTGGACACCTGACAAGAACATGTGAGGAGCTTCTCTACTGCACTGTATGTAAAGAGGATGGTCACATCTCTGAGACGAATCAATGCCCCAAGGCTTGGAAATCCGTGGGCAGGACGAAGGACTTGAAACAATCGGAGGTGTTAACTGATGGAGAAAACGATGAATAGTTCTCAGAATTCGAGGCATCGTAAGTGCGGGGGTGAGTTGATCAACTGTCTGCAAGTAAACCTACAACATTGCACTGAGGCTACAGCGGTCCTCATGGCTACGATGATAAGATGTAACGTTCAGGTAGCCTTGATTCAAGAACCATGGATCGGAGGAGACAAGAAAATGAAAGGCCTGAATAGCTTCAGGGGTGATATCTACGCATTTGAAGAGGGACCACGTGCGTGTATTCTGGCCACCGGTTTGCGTGTGTCATTGCTGCCCGACTTCTTAACCAGAGATTTGGTGGCAGTAAAACTCAAATTGGCTAAGCCGTACGACAAGGAGGTGGTTTTAGCGTCTGGTTACTTCCCTCATGCACAGGGAGACAATCCTCCCCCCAGAGAAGTGGCAGCCCTTACGGAATACTGCCGAAACAATGGACTGCAGCTACTCCTAGGCTGCGACGCCAATGCACATCACGTGATTTGGGGAAGCACCGATACAAATACCCGGGGTGAGGCGCTTCTGGAATACCTAGCCGAAGAGAACCTGGAGGTGCTAAATGTGGGATCAGTACCAACCTTCCGAAACGCGATCAGAGAACAGGTGCTTGACCTGACGCTAGGCACACAGTATATATCTACACTGGTGCAAGGATGGAGGGTGTCTGAGGAAGTCACCCTGTCCGATCACCAACACATCGTATTCCAACTGCGAACGGGTAACCGTGAAGTACAGGACCAACTCCGCCGAAATCCAAGGAAAACGGACTGGGCTAAATACCTCGAGGAACTTGGAGTTAATTTACCAACTCAACCAATGGAAGTGGTTGATACGGTAAGCTTGGATTGGGCAACTCAAAGTATCACCGAAGCCATTATCGCTGCGTACCATACAAGTTGTCCGTTACAAACAGCTAGGCCATTCAACCCTATACCGTGGTGGAGCAGAGGTATTGAGAAATTACGTAAAGCTGCACGTCGGCTTAGTGCCAAAGCCAGGCGCTCGGGACAGGATAGTGACCGGGAGCTGTCGAAAGAGGCACAGCGAGTTTATAAAAAGGCTATTCGTAAGGCCAAAAGAGAATCCTGGAGAAATTTTTGCGAGCGGATAGAAAGTTTGCCTGAAGCTACGAGACTAAGTAAAATCCTAAACCGGGAACGAAGAATAGCTGATTGCCCAATTAGAGACTCACATGGTAATCCATCCAGGTCTGATAAAGAGGCCCTACAATCATTGATTGCAACGCATTTTCCTGACTCGGTAATGTTGGACGAGGAAGAACAGACATTGCAAATAGAAAATAATTCCTTGTCTAAAACCACAAACTTCAGCGATCAAGCACTTGTAAAAGAGGTTGTCACAAAAGAGAAAATAGGAATCGCGATCAGCAGTTTTTCCCCCTATAAATCACCGGGCAAGGATGAGATTTTCCCTGCACTGCTACAAAATGGCTTAGAACTCTTATTGCCACACCTTCTGAATATTTTTCGGTCCTCAATAAGCCATCGCTACATCCCTGTGCTGTGGAGGAGAGTAAAAGTCATCTTCCTTCCTAAACCGGGAAAGACGGATTACACGGCAGCTAAATCATATCGGCCTATAAGCTTAAGCTCTTTTGTTCTTAAAGCTCTGGAAAGATTGGTGGACTGGCATTTGCGGGACGGGCTACAGATAAATGCGCCACTGCATGATGAGCAGCATGCGTTTAGACCTGGCAGATCTACAGAGTCAGCTCTCCATCACCTGGTGTCACGTATCCACAGAAGCTTCGAGTGCAAAGAGTATGCTTTAGCAACATATCTTGACGTGGAAGGCGCATTCAACAACATCTCGTTTGCAGCTGTAATGGAGGCCTTAAGGATGAAGAAGGTAGCGCCAATCGTTGCCGAATGGATGCAGCAGATGCTTGCATTGCGAACTGTCTCCGCGTCCAGAGGAGTCACCACTATTACCGCTAAAGTGGGTCGCGGTTGTCCTCAAGGAGGAATTTGTTCGCCGCTTGTATGGAGCATGGTGATTGACGATCTCCTTAATTTAATGACGCAAAAAGGCTATTACTGTCAGGCTTATGCGGACGACGTTGTGATCCTGGTACAAGGAAGTGTAGTGAGCACTATTCATGACCTAATGGAACAAGCATTGCGCCTGGTAGTTCGTTGGTGTCAAGACAAAGGTCTCACGGTTAACCCTGCCAAAACGGAGATAGTTCTGTTTACCCGTAAGCACCAGCGCCAGATTCCCCCTCTTCTCTTGAATGGCCAAGAAATAGTGCCCGTGGACAAGGTGAAATTCCTAGGAGTGTGGATGGACAGATCTCTCAGATGGCATATCCATGTGACTGAAATGGTTACTAAAGCGCAAGCAGCATTTTGGGCTCTCAAGGGGACTTTTGGAAAAAGTTGGGGGCTGAAACCAAGATTCGTTAGATGGCTGTACCTTATGTTAATCAGACCCATCATTTCATACGGTTGCATAGTGTGGTGGCGTCGATCAGAGCAAGGAGGAACACAACGTCTGCTGAGCAAACTTCAGAGGTTAGCGTGCATCGCGGCCACTGGAGCTATATGCACTACCCCCACTGCGGCCTTGGAAGTGCTACTGGGTTTACCTCCGCTGCACTTATTTCTGGAAGGTGAGGCCATAATGGCGGCTTGGCGACTGAAGAAAACAGGAATGCTGAGAAGTGAGAGTCTGCTGAGGAACGCAGGCGTTGCAGAACTGTTAATGCCACAGGATGGTCAAGTAAAGGAGATTATGTTCGACTCCTTTCCCCCGGCGATCATCCCAAGCCGTGAGGAATGGGCGACAGGATCTATATACAGCAAATTGAAGGGTGAGCTGACATGGTATACTGATGGATCCCGCCAAAACGGGCAGTCCGGGGCAGGAGTTTATTGTGAACAATTGGAGTTGTCCCTCTCGATCCCGTTGGGAAAACACGCAACTGTGTTTCAAGCGGAAGTGATGGGAGTACGGGTAGCCCTGGAGCAATGTGTTAATGAACGTGTCCAAAACCGTCAAGTCAAAATATGCGTCGACAGCCAAGCAGCTATAAGAGCGTTGTCAAGTCCTGTTGTCACCTCAAAACTTATAAGAGACACCAAAATTGCGTGCCGAGATGTTCAAAAACAGGGAAACCATGTCCAGTTACTCTGGGTGCCAGGTCACATGGGGGTCGCTGGTAACGAGCAAGTGGACGCACTGGCAAAAAAAGGGGCAGCTGTGTTACCCATTGCCCCAGAACCAATGGTGGGGATTACACGGCAAATAGTGAAAAGTGCTCTGACAAAACGTCTCATTGGGAAATGGATAAATTATTGGAGAACCCTTGACCATCTACGGCATTCCAAAGAATGTATAGCAGGGCCACTCCAGGGAAGGACACGTGAGCTGACGGCGTTGAGCAGGAGAAGAGTGCGCGGAGTAGTGGCATTGCTGACGGGCCACGGCCCGTTCCGTGTGCATCTCGCCAAGTTGGGAGTGGTGCAAGACACTCAGTGCAGGCACTGTGGTGTCGAAGAGGAGTCAGCACGCCACATCTTCTTTGAGTGCCCGGCGTTGTGGAGGCACCGGTTGGAACACCTGGGCTTCGCCGTGGACCTAGGAGTGGTTCCCATAGCTTCGGTGGAGTGGGGGAAAATCGGCGCCTTCGCGGAGGCAGCCGGTATTACGGAATAAGGAAGAATGCCAGGGGTGGTCAAAGGGCCCTTCCTTGAGGCCTATGACCCGCTACGCGCACCCCACCAACTGATGATGATGATCCAATGGGATCAAGACATCAAGATATCTCTATATCTATATCTAGAATACCTTTTAATATATTTTTCCCTAGTTAAGTAGCTACTACTAAGTCGCCTGACTTGTCATCTGCCTGATAAATTCATGTCCTCTGAAACAGTCAGACGCTTCGAATTGCAATATTTTCGTCTCAGTCTAATTTAACTGAAGGTTAGTAAGCTTAACGACGAGTTAACAGCCTCGAATGCCGAGTGGTTAACTTTATAGGTTCACAAAATATTTTTTTCACCTCTGATATGTTCCGCATGTATGGTGGTGCTTCGGAGCCCACCAAAAACTGTAGGTCGCCATCGTGTAGTGTATTTGGTATTGCAGGTCTATAGTTGCTGGGTTGCTAACTACGGACGGGCTAATTGACCCCTAACTGGGCTTCGTTGAATCCTCCCAAACATTGATTAAATTGCAAAGTGAAGTTCAAATGAGGCTGGCAGTGAATGAATAATGATGGATGTTTTAGGCGGGGCCCCTGGCTCGTTATAATACAATGCTGCTCACGTTTCCAGGATTTATCCTTGTAAGTTCTAGAGGTCTGGAGGGATGCCAGGCTGGGTAGTGGTACGACTGTGACAGGCTAGTCGCTAGTCGCTGCTTCTCCATTTGTTGGGAAACTTGACGTGGTTTCCTCGACCTCTGTCAGCTTCTTGATAAAATCCTGTTTCTTGTCTCATTTGTTGACCTGACCGCCTGTCGGTTACATGTTTTCTAATTTATTTTTCCGAGGGGTGATTTTTTTTAGGCAGTTTTCGAAGAAAGACTACTACTTTAGTCGTACCAGAGTTCAGTACGACTTTGAAAAATTTCTTGAAAGTTATTCCTTTCGAGACCCGGAACTTCCGTCACTTTGAAAGCCTATATTTTCTTATGAAAATTTTGAATATGTCTTTAACGTACAATTTTTGTCTGAAAAGACATTCCACCAATTGAATTGAATTGAGATTTCAGAATGTCATATCTCGCTTGTTTGCTGTGTTATAAAGTCCATTGTTTTCCTTTAAATTTGTTTTAATATTAACGACAAATTTTTATGTGAAATTTCTGTTTTTTTGTAAAATCACTTTCTTTCGAGGGTGGGGGTTGAAATTTCAGAACGCAACATCTCCGTTTTTACTTTCTCGCTAGCCATATATGGCGAGAAAGTATTGTTTTCGTGCAAAATTTCGAAATTGAGATTTTGGGTTTCCCATGATCCTGGGGGTCCCCTGAGTCCAAAAAAGTGGTTTCTGGAAAAAGTCTGTCCGTCCGTCCGTCCGTCCGTCAGTCAGTCAGTCCGTGCAGTGCTCTAGCGCCTATACCGTTCATCCGATTTTGATGAAATTTGGTATGGACCTGTCTAAAATTACTGCCGAGGGGCATTTTCAAGGATTTTTTGATTGGTCAAAAATTGCGGCCGCTATTGTCAAAAAACCGCCAAAATAATTCAATAATCGTGTTTTTGGTTAGTTAGACAAGCGCCGACGGTACACTTTTCAATCTATAACACTGAAAATTGGTATGTGTGTTGACAAATAGATGCTTCGAGGTCATTTTCAACTAAAATTGAATTGGTTGAAAATTACGGCCGTTCTGGACCAAAGTTCGATCGTTTCGGCGCCATTCACATTTATTGACCGATTGTCATGAAATTTGGTAAATTTGTGTAGAACCATGTAACTTAAACATCTGTCGAACAGAATTTTGTTATCTTCAAAATTACGGCCGTTTTTGTCAAAAAAGTGTCGAAAATGAGTTGAGAATGAGAAACTACGTTTTTGAATGGTCGGAACGCATTTGGGACTACAGTAATAAAATGAAAGACGTGAGATTTGGTATGAGTGATCTCAGATAGATGCTCGTGGGTCATTTTCAACCGATTTCCGATTGCTTTAAAATTACGCCCGCAAAAAAATCTCAAAAAACCCCCAAAAAAAAAAAAATCATTCTGGGCGAGAAAGTTAAGTGCGACTGTTGTCGGACCCTTTATTAATGTTGGAAATGGATCGTAGTCAAATGAAAACTTCCATAATTGATTTGGTGGGTGGAAAAAAACTTGGAAATCTCCAAACTCTTCAACTCTTGGAAAGGAATTTTTGACTTATTTGTTTTGTGGTGACTGACTAGAATGGATCCATGCATTCTACTGAAGAATTGAAGCATGCCTATCTGCGCCTGTTTCGGGCGAGAGAGCTTTGTTTAGCTTGGGCTCATTGAGTGAATGACGTGGGGTTTATCTGTAAGAGAGTGAGGTTCGGTGCAATTTGCGTAGTCGCGCATTCAACCGTGCTCCTTCCCTATCTCTCTAATTCTCTGAATAATGGGCAGGGCCAGTCGTCTGTGGATAAGAAACCAGGATTACCAACCCTCGATTCCCGCAGCGCTTTTCCTTTTTCAGTGCCTGCTTCTGTTACTTTTACATGAAATCTCAGTATCTGCGAGGGAATGGCTCTACATCGCTGAGACTACGTCTAGACCAAATTTTGATACGGCACTAAGCTGTGCTCTGGCCTTCACAGACCGGGGGAAAACTCAACTTGGGGGGTGATTGCGACCAAATCAACCCCTTGTGTACAGACGTCACGGCTGTTAATGTTAGGGGGTAGACCGGGGTAGACTGTAGCTTCCCCATACATTCACGCAACTGTTTTCTCCTTTAACAGTTTTACCCACAGAGAACGTTTGTGGAATTATTTATTTTAGGTCCGAAGCAAAGAAGTGAGGTGGAAGATGGCTGCTCGTGCTTTCCGTGCCTTGGCCTCCTATGAGTTGTCTATTGTTGCTGCAATATGAAGCCGACCTCAGAAAACCACAGACCAAACTGAGCACGAAATCCATCACAGCTTACATTGGTGAGCACATTGTGCATCACAACTTGTGTTGGTGAGCACAGTGTTCATGACAGCTTGTGCTAGTGAGCACAGTGTGCATCACAACTTGTGTTGGTGAGCACAGTGTGCATGACAGCTTGTGCTAGTGAGCACAGTGTGCATCACAACTTGTGTTGGTGAGCACAGTGTGCATGACAGCTTGTGCAAGTGAGCACAGTGTGCATCACAACTTGTGTTGGTGAGCACAGCATGCATGACAGCTTGTGCTAGTGAGCACAGTGTGCATCACAACTTGTGTTGGTGAGCATAGTATGCATGACAGCTTGTGCTAGTGAGCACAATCTGCATCACAACTTGTGTTGGTGACTACCCCCCCTGGAGGGTTGGGTTTGAATAATCGGTGGGTGAAGGTGAATAGGAACAATGAGTGGAGCCTTTGTTCAGTTGTTCCCTTTCGAGCTTTCCCGGAGGCCGGAGGCGTTTTATTGCAAAAGACTTTAAATTAACTCCCCGGAACTTTCTCAAAATGAAAGAATATGAAATGGAGCTCCTGATGTCTTCCCAATATAAATGGCCGCTATAAATTTGGGATTATGGAATAATAATGGATTTTTGCTGGAATGTTCCACTGCTGCTAGAACTGGCGCGATAATCATGGAGTTTGTGCCGTTATCGTTAGACCCGTTACACTTACCGTTACCAGTGTGCGAACGGGTGGGTCTAGACTCTAGACCAGTGATGGGCAAACTACGGCCCGTTGAGCTTGTCAATTTGGCCCGCGACGTGGTTTTGAGTGACTCCTACAATACACATAGACAAAATAGATTTTCTGTAAATTTTGGATACCTAGCTGGTTACGATGGAATAACGAAATTGGTACTTAAGTTGTCGTTAAGTGGTGCCTGATCAAAAATGTTTTTTGTTCGTTTTTTACTTTCTCGCCCGTATGTAATACATGGGCTGAGAAAGTTATGTTATCGTGCGAAATTTCGATTTTGAGATTTTCATTGCAAAAGGCGTTTCAGATGTCCCAGATCACAAAAATGCGAAATCCATATACTTGTGCTTAATAACATTACTTAAAGGTTTGTCGAAGAAATATTCAATCATTTCAAAATTGCGGCCAATATAGGCAAAATAAAGTCAAAAATAGGAAAAAAAACTAGAATCTCGTTTTTGATTGGTCAAGACGGATTTGGCACTACAGTTATTAAGTTAGATCCTTGTAATTTCGCAATAGTGTTCCCAAATAGATGCTACAGGATCATTTTTATTCTTTTTGAGATGGGCCAAAGATTTGGGCCAATATTGGCATTATCGTAGGAAAAAATTTCCAAAAATGGAAATCACGTTTTTGATTGGTTAAGACGGATTTGCAACAACCCTAATCTACAGATTTCCTTCAAAATTGGTGAAAGTGGTCTCAGATAGATGCTTCAAGGGAATTTTCAATAGATTTTCATTTAATTAAAAAATTAAGACGGTGACATGCAAAATAGAAAACATAGACTTTGCGCGTCGAGCGACACTTCACTGTTTGACGGATATGTTTGAAATTCGGTATGCAGGTGCAGGTGCAGGTGCAGGTGCCTAAAAGTAGTTTTTAGAAAAAGTTAAAATTCTGACAATTATTCACGTAAAAAAAAAAATCAAATTTTCGATAAAAATTGCGAGAAAGTCAAGTGCGACCATTGTCGAACCCTTTATTTTTCATCCGGCCCGCCAAGAAATTTTTTGAATTTCATACAGCCCTCCCAGTATAAATTTTGCCCATCCCTGCTCTAGACTCTAGATTCTGGACGACTGCCAGAGCTGGGTCACTTTGGTTCGATCTCGATCCTAAAAACGTTTTTCTCAAGTGGATTACAATATCCAGGCTGTAGTGGTCTGAACCACCTAAAGCTGTAGGCTCCGAGGTGGTATTTGGTAGTGCTGCCGCTGCCAGCTGAACGCGATGTGATGACCGATGAAATGGTCTGGTTGCTGAAGTTGTCCTAGTGTGCGACTTTCGGCTGAATAGCGATGGATCGATGTAAATGGCTTGCCGGCTACACCCGTGCTCTGCTCTGTTCACATTTTCAGTGTCGGTAAATCATTTTTTAACTGCGAGGCTGCGACTTGGCTCGTTTGAATTAGCAATGAGTGGAGAGTGGTGAGGGAAGTGAGGGTAGTGAGGGTCGTGAGGGTGGTGGGAGTTGAGCGCTGCCTCTTTTGCTTATGTTGGTTGTTAGGGTTGTTATTGCAGCATTGCTCGTTTGTTTGTTTTTGTTCGTTACGTTTCGACATGTTTTCATTGTTTATGATTTAGTAAACTTATCATAAATCGGGGTTTTGCTCGATGATGGGAAAATGGTAGCCATTACTGGGGCACATCGTCTGAAACTGAGGAAACATTCACGTTATTATTTGAGAAGGAAAGATTGTTGAAATGATGCAGATGGAACCCTCACAGAATTCCGAAAACTCCGCAGGAACGCCGCAAAGTGCCATAAAGTGCAGAGTGCAGGCCCCTTGTTTCGCTTTAAAAGTAATGCGAGACATCGGTGTTCCGGTCCCTCAGGCCGCAGCCGCACATGATGGGCTAGCGGGGCTCCGGAGGCCCCTAGAGGGCTCTGGAGGGCCCTCCAGGGCCCCAGAGGGGGCTTCATCTTGATTTAGTTCCCCCCCCCCCCCCCAGCCCCACAGCCAGCAAACAAATAGTCTGCGAGAGTGGGAGACGTTCCCAGTTCCCAAGCACCAGAAAAAATAACTCTTCACTTAAATTATGAGTTGTTTTCTCTCTTATTTTATCGTTGAAGCTGTCTCTAAAAGCTAGTTTGTATCAAGTGAAGACACGCGTTGTTTCTTTTATCTTCACTTTTCTTCTCCTCTTTTCCACCACCACAGCCGCCGCCGCCGCGCGTTCAGATTAGTGATTGTCGGTTCCCCCGTTGTTCCTGCTCTCCTGGCTGTCATTACTCTCGCTATTGTTTGCCAAAGGATTCATATCGGTTGGCATAACCGCCACTAGAGATCTCACTAGTTTTGCGTATTAGCTGGTATGGGCCTGAACAATAATAATTACGAGCTAAAGCGCAGGCTCCGCCTGCTCTTCACCTCGCCACTGCGTGGGGCTAGACACCTCGGCCTTCGGCCTCGTGTTTTCTTCTGATTTTCAACGGTGGAGGAGTCCGTCCATCTAGCCGTGGCGCACCGCACCCCTAGACATTACCGAACAAACGGCGGTAGAGCCGCACTTAACTTTCTTTCCCCGTATCAAATTTGCGTTTTTTGTGTGATTTTTTAATGATTTGGTTTTATTCATAACGGGGTTATTATTATGCAATCCAAAATCGGTTGAAAATTCCTTTAGGGAGAGTGTTGTAGATTATAATGTGGAAGTGTTCATTATAGAGTAGGACCTCGTTATAGAGAGAGTGTTGTAGATTATAAAGTGGGAGTGTTCGTTTTAGAGAGGGACCTCGTTATAGAGAGAGTGTTGTAGATTATAAAGTGGGAATATTCGTTATAGAGAGTGACCTCGTTATAAAGAGTATTGTAGATTATAAAGTGCGAATGTTCGTTTAAGATTAGCACTTCGTTATAAAGAGAAGGTTGTAGATTATATGGTGGTAATGTTCATTATAGAGAGGGACCTCGTTATAGAGAGTGTTGTATCAAGTGTGAGTGTTCGTTATAGATTGTTCTTTATAGAGAGGGACCTCGTTATAAAGAGAAGGTTGTAGATTATAAAGTGGTAATGTTCGTTATAGAGAGGGACCTCGTTATAGAGAGTGTTGTAGATTATAAAGTGGGAGTGTTCGTTATGGATGATTCGTTATAGAGAGGGACCTCGTTATAGAGAGAATGTTGTAGATTATAAAGTGGGTGTGTTCGTTATAGAGAGACACCTCGTTATAGAGAGAGTGTTTTAGATTATAAAGTGGGGGTGTTCGTTATAGAGAGACACCTCGTTATAGAGAGTGTTGTAGATTATAAAGTGCGAGTGTTCGTTATAGATTAGGACTTCGTTATAAAGAGAATGTTGTAGATTATAAAGTGGGGGTGTTCGTTATAGAGAGACACCTCGTTACAGAGAGAGTTGTAGATTATAAAGTGGGGGTGTTCGTTATAGAGAAGACACCTCGTTATAGAGAGAGTGTTGTAGATTATAAAGTGGGCGTGTTCGTTATAGAGAGAGTGTTGTAGATTATAAAGTGGGCGTGTTCGTTATAGAGAGAGTGTTGTAGATTATGAAGTGGGAATGTTCGTTATAGAGAGGGACCTCGTTATAGAGAGTGTTGTAGATTATAAAGTGCGAGTGTTCGTTATAGAGAGGGACCTCGTTATAGAGAGAATGTTGTAGATTATAAAGTGGGAGTGTTCGTTATAGAGAGGGACCTCGTTACAGAGAGAGTGTTGTAGATTATGAAGTGGGAATGTTCGTAATAGAGAAGGACCTCGTTATAGAGTGTTGTAGATTATAAAGTGCGAGTGTTCGTTATAGAGAGGGACCTCGTTATAGAGAGTGTTGTAGATTATAAAGTGGGGGTGTTCGTTATAGAGAGGGGCCTCATTATAGAGAGAGTGTTGTAGATTATAAAATGGGAAACATCGTTATAGAGAGGGACCTCGTTATAGAGAGTGTTGTAGATTATAAAGTGCGAATGTTCGCTATAGATTAAGACTTCGTTATAAAGAGAAGGTTGAAGATTATAAAGTGGTAAGTAATGTTTGTTATAGAGAGAGACCTCGTTATAGAGGAAGAGTTGGATTATAAAGTGGGAATGTTCGTTATAAAGAGGGACCTCGTTATAGAGAGTGTTGTAGATTAAAAAGTGGAAGTGTTCGTTATAGATTAGGACTTCGTTATAAAGAGAAGGTTGTAAATTATAAAGAGGGAATGTTCGTTATAGGGAGTGAGTGTTTGTTATAGAGAGTGTGATCGCCAGGACTTCCTTACCGTATATACTTACCTAATACTTATCGGTGAAAAAGAAAAAAATGAAATATAAAAAAAAAAGTCCCGTCAGTATTCGATCCCTGACCCCCACACATGATAGGCTACTGTTGGAACCGCTGCACCAAAACCACATAACTAAGTTGGGAAGCCACAGTCCCATATAACCAATAGCTTACGTTTTTTGTAATCTCTGTCTCATCTGTAAGTGAAGTGAATCAAGTGTCTGTATCCACTCCTATAATGAAATAGAACTGAGATCTCGAAGCTTGCCCGACTAATGAAAAGCACGAATTTTGAATTATTGTTAAGAAATTTTCTACCTATCGAAAAATACTTTAAACTTAAAAGGATCCCTCGGTCATGATCTTAGACAGGTGCACATCAAATTTCATCAAAAATGGATCATCAATATACCTACTTGTATAAGTATAGAGGCTGTGTGTTTGTTATAGAGAATATTCGTTATAGAGAGTTTGTTACATGTTAAAGTGAATGTTCGTTATAGAGAGGGACCTCGTTATAGAGAGAGTGTTGTAGATTATAAAGTGGGAATGTACGTTATAGAGAGGGACCTCGTTATAAAGAGTGTTGTAGATTATAAAGTGCGAGTGTTCGTTATAGATTAGGACTTCGTTATAAAGAGGAGGTTGTAGATTATACAGTGGTAATGTTCGTTATAGAGAGGGACCTCGTACTTATCGGTGAAAAAGAAAAAAATGAATTAAAAAAAAAAAGTCCCGCCAGGATTCGATCCCTGGCTCCCACACATGATAGGCTACTGTTGGAACCACTGCTCTAAAACCACACAGCTGAGTTTGGAAGCCACAGTCCCATATAACCAATAGTCTCTGTCTCATCTGTAACAAACTCACTTTTCTATGACAAATTTTGAAAAGGTTAATTTCTAAATCGTCAAAAATTCAATAGTTTCATCTTTAGTAGCTTTATTTAATTAAATAATATAAAAAATTAAATAATTATATAAATAATTCTACGTTCTTCCAAATTCCTTTGGCATTTCCTTTGACCGCGTCTGCTAGAAATGGCGCGAAATCAAATATCCGAAAATAAATCAGTTTTTTTATTATTTTTTAAATTATTTTTTTTTCTGTATTTTCTCAAAACATTTTATGCATGTATTGTATATCAAATTGTAGCTTAAACCATGACATCCATTAATATACCTTTTTATTTCGTTCATCTTTAGAATTCGGTGTGATATGTTAGTTTCTGTAGAATTTTTTTAGTGGTTTTCAACGTATGATGGTAAATGATGCGCTTAGAAATGGATATTTCTTCATAGTTTGAGGTAAACTTTGCTGTGTCTTAAAGCCTGATTCATTCCGAATAAGAAATGTATAAAAAAATACAATGTTATCGGTTTGGCGTGTGTTTAAATTGTAAAACTAAACAGCGCTACAAACAAAAAAATTTCCGAAAATCATTTTCCTCAATCAAAAAGTCGTTTATTTCGTTAGCTGGCACGGTTAAGTTTGTGTTTATCTTGTAGTGCATTTCATGAGGAATAAAATGAGCTATTCAGATCAACTGTAGCTCGAAAGATGCAAAAAGCCACAAAAAAACCCCGAAACCCTACACTACCCCATTTTCTTAGAGTTCCGCAACTCGTAACTTTTGCACGGCCTCTTAAGGCTCAGCGATTTTACGTTTACTATAACTTGACATGCGGAATCTCTGTAGTGGCAAACACAATTTTGGGACACCGAGAGGATTTTAATATAGTGTGGGACGAGCTAAAGCGCAGGCTCCGCCTGCCCTTCACCTCGCCACTGCGTGGGGCTAGGTCCGTCGGACTGGGGCCTCGTGGTTTCCGTTTGATTGCACGCGCTGCGCTGGCTTGTATCTCGCACCTACTTGCATTAGGTCGGAGGTATGAAAAGATCCATATTAAAAAAAATTAAGGGTCCGACAACAGTTGCACTTAACTTTCTCAACCCGTATGATTTTTTTTGGGGGGGGGGGGGGGGGGATTTTTTGAGATTTTTTTGCGGGCATAATTTTTTAAGCAATTCAAAATGAAAATGACCCAAGAGCCGTAATTTTCAAGATAAGTTACGTAGTTTTAAACAAATGTACTTACCGAATTTCATGACAATCGGTCAATATATGTGAATGGCGCCGAAAGGATCGAACTTTGGTCCAAAACGGCCGTAATTTTCAACCAATTCAATTTTAGTTGCAAAAGACCTCGAAGCATCTAGTTGTCAACACACTTACCAATTTTCAGTGTTATAGATTGAAAATTGTACCGTCGGCGCTTGTCCGACTAACAAAAAACATAATAAGCGTACGCCTTTGGAGTTGTTGGGTTAATTCTATAAACCACACCCTAAGAGCGGTTGGCGGTTTTTTGAGTTGTTGGGTTAATTCTATAAACCACACCCTAAGAGCGGTTGAGTTATCAAAATTTATCAAAAAACATGTCCAGATATTTACATTAGGTACCTACATACCGAATTTGAGCAAAAATCGGACGAACGGTGTGACGTCCAGTTGCGCGACAGACTGACGTACGTCGGACGGACATTGCTTTCGTTACTGTGAAGGCATATAACCAACTACATACAATATAATCACCCTCTCATTGACAGAGAGCAGACATGGGTCATTATAAGAAGTATAGATACTACATTAAAATTCGGAAACTCGTCCAGCCGCGGCAGCGCAGCCCCCTTCGGGGTATTTATCGGACGAATGGTGTAGTAAAGCCAATTTCTCACTGGTTTCTTTTATTGCAACTGTTTTGCAAATGCTAGCATCGCATACCTCAAGAAAAGTGCTGTATCTCGAAAACCTGTGAGAAATTGGGAAATCTGCTTCGAACACTCCCTAGAACATTGTTAGGGCTAGGTACAGGCAAAATTTTCTGTCTTTCCAACCAAGGGTAAGTAAACCTTGAAAATGAATCGCCGCTCGCAATGTTAATTTTATGGGCGGCAAAAAATGCACCGTCAGGTATAGCGGACCCTTAAACGAAAGGCGTTAGAGCAATTTTACCTCACCATGCTACTACTACTTGCTAGTAACAAAAAAAAAAAAAAAAACCGAGTTCCGACCATTCAAAAACGTGGTTTCTCATATGGAGCGCTTTTTTAAAAAGAACGGCCATAATTACGAAATTCTGTTCTAAAAATTGTTTAAGTAACGTTGTTTTAAACAAAAGTACCAAATTTCAGAATAATCCGTCAATAACTGGGATTGTCACCAAATCGTTCGAAATTCAGTCAAAGACTACTGTAATTTTCTACTAATTGTAATTTCATTCGAAAGAACCCTCAAAGATCTATTTGCCAACATACTTATCAATTCATATAATGTTATAGATTGAAAACTGAGCTCTCGGCGCTTGTCCGACTAAAGAAAAACACAAATCCCATCAAAAAGTACTTTAAACTTAAAAGGATCGCTCGGCCATGATCTTAGACAGGTACACATCAAATTTCATCAAAATTGGGTCATCAAAATACTTATATAGGCTGTGTGTTTGTTTTAGAGAGAGAGTATATAAGGTACCTATATGCTATTGTGTTTGTTATAGAGAATATTCGTTATAGAGAGCGAACTCGTCATAGAGAGAGTATTGTAGGTTATAAAGTGGGAATTTTCGTTATAGAGAGGAACCTCGTTATAGAGAGAGTGTTGTAGATTATAAAGCGGGAATGTTCGTTATAGAGAGGGACCTCGTTATAGAGAGTGTTGTAGATTACAAAGTGGGAGTGTTCGTGATTATAGAGAGGGACCTCGTTATATAGAGTGTTGTAGATTATAAAATGGGAATGTTCGTTATAGAGAGAGACTTCGTTATAGAGAGAGTGTTGCAGATTATAAAATGTGAATGTTCGTTATAGAGAGAGACCTCGTTATAGAGAGTGGTATAGATTATAAAGTGGCGTGTTCGGTATAGAGAGACACCTCGTTATAGAGAGAGTGTTGTAGATTATAAAGTGGGGATGTTCGTTATAGAGAGGGGCCTCGTTATAGAGAGAGTGTTGTAGATTATTAAGTGGGAATGTTCGTTATAGAGAGGGACCTCGTTATAGAGAGAGTGTTGTAGATTATTATGTGGGAATGTTCGTTATAGAGAGGGACCTCGTTATAGAGAGAGTGTTGTAGAATATAAAGTGGGAGTGTTCGTTATAGAGGGACACCTCGTTATAGAGAGTGTTGTAGATTATAAAGTGGGAGTGTTCGTTATAGATTGTTCGTTATAGAGAGGGATCTCGTGATAGAGAGAATGTTGTAGATAATGTAGATTATAAAGTGGGGGTGTTTGCTATAAAGAGACACCTCGTTATAGAGAGTGTTGTAGATTATAAAGTGGGGGTGTTCGTTATAGAGAGGGGCCTCGTTATGGAGAGAGTGTTGCAGATTATTAAGTGGGGTGTTCGTTATAGAGAGACACCTCGTTATAGAGAGTGTTGTAGATTATAAAGTGCGAGTGTTCGTTATAGATTAGGACCTCGTTATAGAGAGAGTGTAGTAGATTATAAAGTGGTAATGTTCGTTATAGAGAGGGACCTCGTTATAAAGAGAGTTGTAGATTATAAAGTGGGAATGTTCGTTATAGAGAGGGACCTCGTTATAGAGAGTGTTGTAGATTATAAAGTGGGAGTGTTCTTTATAAATTAGAACATCGTTATAAAGAGAAGGTTGTAGATTATAAAGAGGGAATGTTCGTTATAGGGAGTGAGTGTTTGTAATAGAGAGAGTGATCGCCAGGACTTCCTTACCGTATATACTTACCTACTTATCGGTGAAAAAGAAAAAAATGAAATAAATAAAGGGTCCGACAACAGTCGCACTTAACTTTCTCGCCCAGAATGATTTTTTATTTTTTTATTTTTTTGAGATTTTTTTGCGGGCGTAATTTTTAAGCAATCGAAAATCGGTTGAAAATGACCCAAGAGCATCTATCTGAGATCACTCATACCAAATCTCACGCCTGTCATTTTATTACTGTAGTCCCAAATGCGTTCCGACCATTCAAAAACGTGGTTTCTCATTCTCAACTCATTTTCGACATTTTTTTGACTACAACGGCCGTGATTTTGAAGATAACAAAATTCTGTTCGACAGATGTTTAAGTTACATAGTTCTACTCAAATTTACCAAATTTCATGACAATCGGTCAATAAATGTGAATGGCGCCGAAACGATCGAACTTTGGTCCAGAACGGCCGTAATTTTCAACCAATTCAATTTTAGTTGAAAATGACCTCGAAGCATCTATTTTTCAACACACATACCAATTTTCAGTGTTATAGATTGAAAAGTGTACCGTCGGCGCTTGTCTAACTAACCAAAAACACGATTTTTGAATTATTTTGGCGGTTTTTTGACAATAGCGGCCGCAATTTTTGACCAATGAAAAAATCCTTGAAAATGCCTCTCGGCAGTGATTTTAGACAGGTCCATTCCAAATTTCATCAAAATCGGATGAACGGTATAGGCGCTAGAGCACTGCACGGACTGACGGACGGACTGACGGACTGACGGACGGACTGACGGACTGACGGACGGACTGACGGACGGACAGACTTTTTCCAGAAACCACTTTTTTGGACTCAGGGGACCCCCAGGATCATGGGAAACCCAAAATCTCAATTTCGAAATTTTGCACGAAAACAATACTTTCTCGCCATATATGGCTAGCGAGAAAGTAAAAAAAAATTTCCCGCCAGTATTCGATCCCTGACCCCCACGCATGATAGGCTACCGTTGGAACCACTGCTCTAATACCACATAGCTGAGTTTGGAAGCCACAGTCCCATATAACCAATAGTCTCTGTCTCATCTGTAACAAACTCACTTTTCTATGACGAATTTTGAAAGGTTAATTTCTAAATTGTCAAAACTTCAATAGTTTCATCTTTAGTAGCTTTATTTAATTAAATAATATAAAAAATTAAATAATTAAATAAATAATTCTACGTTTTTTCAAATTCCTTTGGCATTTCCTTTAACCGCCCTTGGCGTCTGCTAGAAATGGCGCGAAATCAAATATCCGAAAATAAATCGGTTTTATTTTTTATTTTTTAAATATTTTTTTTCTGTATTTTCTCAAAACATTTTATGCATGTATTGCATATCAAATTGTAGCTTAAACAATGACATCCATTAATATACCTTTTTATTTCGTTCATCTTTATAATTCGGTGTGATATGTTAGTTTCTGTAGAATTTTTTTTAGTGGTTTTCAACGTATGATGGTCAATGATGCGCTTAGAAATGGATATTTCTTCATAGTTTGGGGTAAGCTTTGCTGTGTCTTAAAGCCTGATTCATTCCGAATAAGAAATGTATAAAAAACTACAATGTTATCGGTTTGGCGTGTGTTTAAATTGTAAAACTAAACAGCGCTACAAACCAAAAAATTTCCGAAAATCATTTTCCTCAATCAAAAAGTCGTTTATTTCGTTAGCTGACACGGTTTAGTTTGTGTTTATCTTGTAGTGCATTTCATGAGGAATAAAATGAGCTATTCAGATCAACTGTAGCTCGAAAAATGCAAAAAGCCACAAAGAAACCCCGAAACCCTACACTACCCCATTTTCTTAGAGTTCCGCAACTCGTTACTTTTGCACGGCCTCTTAAGGCTCAGCGATTTTACGTTTACTATAACTTGACATGCGGAATCTCTGTAGTGGAGAACACAATTTTGGGACACCGAGAGGATTTTAATATAGTGGGATGGGATGGGATGGGATGGGATGGGATGGGATCCCACAGCTTCCTCAGAAAATGCTGATAAATGCAAACAGGATTGTGTCTACAGACTTAAAGCAATGAGACGAAAAACTGAATTTTTTGCACCACTGCAGTAAATGAATTGAAAAGGTGAACTGTAATTTGGGGTATAATGCTGTTGCCAATGACATTGGATGGTAGAGGGAGTCGCGTGTGATACTGCGCCTTCCCATATGTTGAGCATGGGCGTAACAGGTAGGGAGGTATCACAAACTGTGGTTGAGGCCTCTGGCTGGAGGTGAATGTGATCATCCCTATCCACTATCCACTCGTCCCATCAGTCCAATCAACGGTAATTAAATCATGGACTAGTTACATAGCCCCGGGCTGTTTCCGTGTGTAGCAGCTTACTCCATCTGTAAACACCCTCTATAGCTATACACTATAGAGGAACACTGAAACCCCCGCCATACATGCAGGCTTCATCCTGATCCTATCGAAGTTTTTCTCATCGGTTTTCACCTCTGATAATTTCAGCACCTCAAGTGAAATTTGTATCGAGGCTGAGGTGAGTGAGGTGGTTTTAGCAGTGCAGGCCTGAAAATTTCCATAAAATTGAATTAGATATGTGACAATTTTGAAGCGGGTGGTCCCTTATGTCGAAACAAGACTGGTTATTGGTGTGCGCCTGCACACTCATGATTATGCAGTGGCCTAGCGTGGACTAAACATTTACCCCATACTTGAGCCTGTAGCGGCCTCGGCCTCGGCGTGGTTTAGTGAGACCCGGTAGCAGCAATTTCCTGTAGGTGGCATGGAAGTCAGCTCAAATTTCATCTGGCTTCGGGCAACAGTCACTTTCTATATAAGTAACTTGTGCACCTTCGGGCCAAGGATATGGGCTGCGACCACTGATAGGTGCGTGTGCGATGCCAGTGCTGTGTTTAAACCGAAATATACACTGAAAAACACTCCAATCGATAGCATCAATGGAGGTCGGATATTCGACACAGGAAGAAAATGATGAATTGGTTAGCAGCGGCGGCGGCGGCGGGGGCTGGTTGTGGGCGGTGTGGAATAACGGATAATGGTCCGATAGAATGATCCGAGGCGGACGAAGGAGAACTTTCCCAACTCGGGATTAAAAAACTTAAAGGAAATCAAAAGAAACCCCAAGTTAAATCCGCAGTTATCTTTGTAAGCTTCAACTTCTTTCCGGAATTGGCAAAGGATATATGGGTGCGAAGTCCAATAAAGTTGGACCCCGTTTCGCCCGATTGGACGGCTCTCCGCTCAGAGCACCTGCCCTCCTCCCATTATCTCACTCTGGCTTATCTGCAAACGTACCGTCATTTTATCTACCAGTTAACGTTATGCCGAAGTGGACCCTCTTTTTCCTACTTCTTTCCTCATTTTAATGTGAGATGGTTTAAAGTAATTTTCTCATATTATGTTGCGAGTAATTTAATTTAGAGTGGCTTTCTCCAGATTAAGTTATAATTTGTCAGGTAGGTAATACTTTTATCCTACTGGAAAAGTGTGCAATAGCTTGGAGATCGCAGTGTCAATAATGACTATTTTTTCGACAATCGTGACACTAGATAGATCGTGCCACGTCTATTGAATTTGTTAACTTTCAATTTTCAACTTAAAGATGAAGTTTGGTATAGTGAACTTTTAGGGGCCACTATGGTAGAATTTAGCAACTGGCAAAATCCACCCTAATCATATCTATATAATCATATCAAATCATACGAAAATTTGTCTTCAGTTGGGTCAATTTCCGAAAATCAACCATTATTATTTTACCAATCAACAGTATCGATAATATCTAGTACTAGAACTTGAACCGTGTGTAGGTATATAGGTAGTGTTATTCTGTAATTTCCATAGGAGAATGAAATAAGGAAGGAGGGGGGGGGGGGGGGGGGGGTTGCCGCTGCCGCTGCCTCTGCTTTCTCTTGCAGTCCACGTTTTTCGTTCCTTCCTCTGCAATTTTTCTGCTGATTGTGTTCCTTTTTTCCAGCATTATGATTTACTTTCAGAGCAGTTTTGTTGAGTTTTATTTTATCTGTTATTAAGTTTGAGTGGGAGACAGCAACAGCAAGAGCAAGAGCAGTAGATATAGAGCCCTGGGGCATTGCAGCAAGGCAGTGAGCTGAAGTTACTTTGGATTAACCGAGCAGACCGAGCAGAGCGAGCTCATCCTATTCAAATCGCAATAAGTCTTTTTAATCTGTTATTTCCCCATTTTCCTCAATTACCCTTCGTTCGAGTTTTGTATTGTTCATTTAAGGTGGAATACACGTATTTGGTTCGCAATGCTACGTACTTCAAGCCCTACTCCGAAGTTACAGGGCGAGTGAAAAGTGTTTATAGGGGGATGTAAACCTGAGACTCTTTGTCGTGAGGTAGTGTTGTATTTTTGCATGAAATGGAGTAATAAGCCCACAGGAGCGGTTTTAAACAGTCAACTACCAGTCCACATGTTTTTTTGACAGATCGCGAAAACACAACACTACCGCACGCAAAATATTTTTTTGTAACGTTTCGGACTAAAACAGTATGATTTTATCGTCACATTTAGTAGAAAAGCTTGATAAATGTTTGTAATATTTACCGCCGCCATGTTAGATGTTGACAATTTTTATTTCACTTACGGAAGTGGGTAATTTCAACACCATTTCTCTGCTTTTTCTCCTGTAAAAGCTAAACATAGTGTCCTACTTTCACTCGTTCGTTTCGCTTTCAAATAGCACACTATGTTTAGCTTTTAGAGTAAACACAACCTATATGATATTGCAATTACCAGTCTCCGGGAGCACTAATATATAAACATTAGTTTTGTCGAATATTGACTTTCGCACAGTGGTTTTGGTGGAGTTCGTCGACAATGTATGGTGGCCCTTAAGGGGGGAGCTGAGTTTGATCGCAGTCATACATTTTCCTTTTTTTCAGGCAGGGAGAAAATTATAATGACTTTGTCTATATGCATTCCTTTGTTGTGTACCGACAATTGATGAGCGATCAACAAAGTCGACTTGTTGAAGGTTAATTACAGTGAGTGTTTTGACCTCGCGGTTTTGACCTTATATTTAACAAGGGGGTCCTTAGGCTCAACTCATTAGATTAGTATGGGCCAATTATATATATTGTATACCTACTTAATGGTTAGTGACGATGTGATATTTACCTATTATATATTTTCGGGATAAGAGAACAGAATACACATCCCCTTTCAGCTTCAGATACATCTCATGCTGATTGTTTGCCTACTACCGCAATTATTCTGACTATCATTTTATTTTGTGTGATTTTAATTTGTCAAAAAATTTTTTGATCCTAAAACCGCAATGTGCTAAAAAAAAAATGGCGCATTATATTTCCAAATGAGAGGAAATACCCGTGACTTGAGGAGAATTGAAGCAGGTTGAAAATGACCCGAGTGAGGGGGACGGCTCTGTACGGTAAGGAAATCATTTGGGACGTTCCAACAGAAATCACAAAATCGATATTATTTCTTGTTCTTGTTCTGGCTGAATGACAGTTAGTTAACGACATTAAATCACGTCAATCCAATCCTTTTTCACGAACGTTCAAAGAACAGGAAGTCACGGTTAAATTCCTCGTTGTAGGATTTTCTTTTAGCTTTCCCGGCGTTATCAGCATTACCTTACGAGGCCCACTATTAGAGGGGACACCATTCCAACAACTGATGCAGTACCAAATACCAGCTCCCCACTGTTACTAGGTGGGTTCCGAGCCACCACAGCCTCGATGTGCATTTATCTTGAGATCCTGATCATAGCAATGGTGAATGTCGAAAATCACTCGATCGTTATACCACAACATAACTTCTGACGTTGAGAGCACGTATTTTATTTTAGAACATTAAATATCCAACAGTGTCTTCAAAAAATGGTCGGAAAAAACGAAAACAAATGATTGTGTGATCAACTTTAAGGAAGACTGTAAAAATGTCACAAAGTTTCGATAATTGGTTTGGTAGTAAGAGGAATTGTGGGTGCATGGGTGAGTTTCAAAGCACCTTAACAGACGTGTGATATTTGCAATGTGTTGGATGCACGGGTTGGTGTGGGATATGGATGGTGGCTGCGGTGGCTGCGGCCTCTCTGATTTTTGCTGTTAATCGCACCTGGGAGGATTACGGATTCCCAGGTACGGATTGTAATCGTGTTAGCGGCAGTATGCGCAGTATGTACGTGTTAGCGGCAGTATGCGCAGTATGTACGTGTTAGCGGCAGTATGCGCAGTATGTACATCAGTAGACCAGAAAATGTTTCGAGAGTAATTTTGTCACCATTACAAGTTCTTAATACAATGTAGTCTGCTAATCCGACACTTTTTCCTTATAGCCTTTTGTCATTGGCTAACGTATAATGGAGACATTTATACCTAAGTAGGTTTTTAATTCGTTTCGTTGGCAATAATAAAAAACTATTAACTTCGAAATGTGTCTAGTCCCACCATACTCGGTTAACAGTTAAATTGCAATTAAATTCCAAAAAATTCATGTTAAAAACTGACTTTACTTTTAACCAAGGTTAAACCGAGGTTTAATTTTGACAGACCATAGTGGTACGCAGCCTATGAGTTTGATTTTAAAAACATGTAACTGTATTTCAGAACAATAAAATATCCAGCCGATACATTGGGGTAGATGCCATTCAATTGATTCTGCTGCACATAGACTTGTAATCATTTTCAAAACACCTCTTTCCTACTTATAAATCGACTGCAAACTTCATGGAACCCCTAAAACTACGTATATCAATGATTTTTTGTATATATAGGAACTCGGCAGCGTGCATTATTCAGGGTGTGCAGTTATGAATGTGCAGCTTTGCAGCTTATCGGCTATGCAAATGGCGATGTTTTGTTTTTTCATTGGCTTCGGCCCATTGAGCTTAGCGATGGTTTATGGGTGGGCGCAGAATGCATTCATTCTTTTCCCCTTTTTTTTCGTTCTCAAGCTGACTGCGTAATGGATCAGTGGTCTGTGCCGAGGGATGGCTAAAACAAAAAGTATTTTCTTTTTCATGCAGTATCGCTCAAATGAGAAGGAATCTGTTAGGATTCAAATGGCGTACTTCATTTTATCTTGTTAGACATTTTGCTTCAAATTCGAATTAAATGAATACAAATAACTGCACAAAATAAAATAAAGGGTCCGACAACAGTCGCACTTAACTTTCTCGCCCCGTATAATTTTTTTTTTGTGATTTATTTTGAGATTTTTTTGCGGGTGTTATTTTTAAGCAATCCAAAATTGATAGAAAATGACCCAAGAGCATCTATCTGAGATCACTCCTTCCAAGTTTCATGGCTGTCATTCTATTACTGTAGTCCAAAATGCGTTCCGACCATTCAAAAACGTGGTTTCTCATTCTCAACTCATTTTCAACACTTTTTTTGACAAAAACGGCGGTAATTTTCAAGATAACAAAATTCTGTTTGACAAATGTTTAAGTTGCGTAGTTTTAAACAAATGTACTTACTGAATTTCATGACAATCGGTCAATATATGTGAATGGCGCCGAAAGGATCGAACTTTGGTCCAGAACGGCCGTAATTTTCTACCAATTCAATTTTAGTTGAAAATAACCTCGAAGCATCTATTTGTCAACACACTTACCAATTTTCAGTGTTATAGATTGAAAAGTGTACCGTCGGCGCTTGTCCGTCTAACCAAAAACACGATTTTTGAATTACTTTGGCGGTTTTTTGACAATAGTGGCCGCAATTTTTGACCAATCAAAAAATCCTTAAAAACACCCCTCGGCAGTGATTTTAGACTGGTCCATACAAAATTTCATCAAAATCGGATGAACGGTATAGGCTCTAGAGCACTGCACGGACGGACGGACGGACGGACAGACTTTTTCCAGAAACCGCTTTTTTGGACTCAGTGGACCCCCAGGATCATGGGAAACCCAAAATCTCAATTTCGAAATTTTGCACGAAAACAATACTTTCTCGCCTTATATGGCTAGCGAGAAAGTAAAAATCTGTCCATCGTTTTTGAGGTGTACACCGACTCTACAATTACATAATCATGAATCTGCAGGCGAGCAACTGTCAATCATTATTTCTGATGTATAAACCGACTCCACAAGTACATATACATGAATCTTAAGGCTGTCACTCATGTTACATAATCATGAATCTGCAGGTGAACGTTCGAACAATATTTGATGAGAACACGAACTATTAGTAGGCGCATGGTGTGTTTAAAAATAAGATCAGGATGAGAACCTTGGGACTGATGTAGTAATAAGCGATTATATTGAGTAGACTGTACCTCTTTATAACCAGACCACAGCTCAGCGCTGGCTTGTGCACAGTGCAAACTGCCGACTGCAGGGTGTCTGTCTCTTCATCAGCTAATTAGTAATTATAATGATAGAGCTGAGTGAGAGGCTGAGGAAGAAGGCTGGTGCTGCTACCGCTTTATGCTTTTTAATTAGAAAGAGAATGTAATATGCATCCGAAGCATCCCAACTATTCCAGCCATCCCAAGCTATGCCGGGGCCCTGCAGGACTGGAGGGGGGACGTCGTCTGCTGTTATTACGTATGCCGGGGCCCTGCAGGACTGGAGGGGGGACGTCGTCTGCTGCCGGCTCTGTGGTCACGAGGAATGTCACAATCAATTCCGTTTAATTGATAATCGATTATTTTCCTCTGGTTCCTCAAATTTTTGCAAACTTATTATTCGATTTGATCAGGAAAATACGTATGCAAATGGAAGCAGATGTTTTACATTTTACTGCAGGTACTGAATTCTGTTTGTTGATATTACCTGATTCCTGATTTATAAAAAAATCCCTTGATATTATAACACCAGTTTCTGACGTTAAAAACACACTTATTTCTTGACATAGATTAACAAACAAAGCAACAACATATTTACAACCAGGACGGCTACACTGAAATTAAAATAACTATGGGTAATTTTAAAAATCGTGATCAGCGATTTTTCACTTCAAGAGTGTTAAAGAAAAGCGAAGGTAGCAACGAGTCTTTACCGTTGAATGGAATTCCATTCCAGTCAAGTAATCTATTCAGGAAATTCGTTTTCCGGTTATTTTTATTTTATTTTTTATTTTTACGTTTTGTTGACCTTGTCTCACCCGAAATAGGTGGAACTAAAGTATAAAACGCCTGGTTGTCCAGTTAAATTACAAATTTAGAAATTCCTCTAAACTATAAAAAACATTTTCAAGTAAATATGATTTTAGCAATTTTTTAAATATCGTTAAAGTTTCTTCAGAGAGAAGTAGACGTATAACAGTGACGGTGATGTAGACATGCCTGTGCCGTCTGTTAGCGGTATTTAGAAAATAGGTGGATTCAGTGAATGATGTGGGAAATGGGTAATGGATTTTGCGTGTTTGGCCGCAGCCGATTGGCCCGTATGTAAATCTAGCCAGCAGTTGCTGATGCTCATGCTGATGGCTTCGGAGTGTCTCATCTCGTCATCTGCTGTTTCACTTTCAAGAGTTTCAAATTCAATCGCCAACGCTGCCTCAAGTTTCATCTGAACTTGGGTTTTTTTTCGGAAGTTGTTCTTGGATGGGACTGATATTGTAAGATACATATTTCTACGAAGTAGGGAAAGATATTCTTCATATTATAACATTCAAGGAATATGCTTTGCAGGACGCTGAAAAGGAGGTTTACCTCAGGTGTTGGTGTTAGTACCAGTCCTGCGGGTAAACCTGGCATAAATCCTCAAATGTGTGAGTGCTGAGGCAGGAAGCCTCCACCGCGATGCATCTCAACACCCGGCAGTGCCCACACACTGTAGGGCATTACTGCCACTGGTGTACATACACATACTGCCACTGGTATACATACACATACTGGCACTGGTGTACATACACATACTGCCACTGGTGTACATACACATACTGGCACTGGTGTACATACACATACTGGCACTCCGCGGCATTTGGCAGTCTCGAGCAGACGTTGAGGTATAAAATGGATAGTGTTGTACTTGACTGGTAACCGCATAGTTTCGCTCGTTCCGGTAAACCTCCTACAAGTAGGCCTACCCATTTAGCCACGAGAATTCGGTGAAAATTAAGGGTTTCTTCGAAATCTATAAAATACCCAAATGTCAGCAATCAGTCTCGACGTATTGACTCAGAGGGTTTGTTGATTTTATAATTCATTGCCAGATAACCAGAAGTCGTGGACTTGTATTCAGTTTTAGTCCCAATTTTGTAGAAAGGGACTATAGTGATGGCAAGACGAAAAGTTTTGGAGGAATAGTTTTCCTCAGTAACTCATTTGTTATGGAAGTTACCGTTAAAAAAATCGGTAGACCACCTAATTGCTGGAGCCACCATGTGTATGTATAAAATTTTAGCGATGTGGTGGCAACCAGCTCCGAGGTAATCACTTCCTGAGAAACGAAAATTTCATACAAATTTTTTAGTCTTAAAAAGGCCGACTTAAGATCTTCCGGAAGTTAGTTCCTAGATATTATAGGAGAAGTGAGGTGTTCTCCCATCCCGCATGAAGAGAGGTGATGTGCCTCCTTGAGCAGCCGTGTGTTCGGGACCTCTCTGCATCGTTGCTTTGTCCGCTGCCTTTGTCAAGTGCATGGTCTCCACTCCTCGTCACCCCCTCCGCTCCTCGCTCCACACTTGGCATTTATTGAAATTCTTTTGCCCATCTTCCTTCAGCAGCCCATCCCCACTTGGGACTTCAAATTGCTGTTTCGGAATTTGGAGCTGGACGCTACGAAAATTATCATGTGATTTTTGCAAGTGACAACGAAACGTTTGTCTAAAATGTCAACATATTAAGTGTGGATTTCGCCATGTCTTGCTGTAATGTTCCCTAAAAGTTCACTATAGCATTATTCTGACCAAGAAAAGTTGGTTCTGATAGCGCCCTTATCATTACGTTAGCTAGTGAACTTTGAATGACAAGACCAAGTTTTTGGATACTTTATCGGGAAGATAAACTTACCGCACCGGGCGGGACGGCGTTGCGCACATGCTGGTGGACTGCAGTGGGGTAGAGGTTGAGAGGGCGACGCTGGAGGGAAGGGTGACATTTTAGAATTATAAACACTGGTTCAGGATGAACGATTTAGTCGGTTTTCGGGAATCGGGAAAGTTTTTTATAAAGGGCTAGAGAGAGGAGATGCGGTAGAATATTAGCATGAGTTATCAGTTATAGTTTTGGTTTGTTTGTATTATTCCGGTATTGTTTTGTTCATATTGTATATTCAGCCTAAGGGTCCGATTACACCTTACAATAAATATATGATCCTATTTTTATATGATCCTATTTTTTTAGCATCATAAAAATTTTAGAAAAACTTTAAGACACTTTACAATAAAAATAGGATCATGTTTTAGCAGTGACGCCAACTTGACATGGTAAAAAAATAGAATTTTGAAGATTTTTAGGGTCCTTTTTTGAACTGTTTTAGGTTAAATAATTTCTGCTATATTCTTTCAATTCATCGTTATAAGAAATTCGGACTCCTCCACATTTTCTATTAAAATACGGGTCATTTCCATTCCACTTACCTCAGCCGCCATTTTTAACGGACTAACCCAACAACAACAAACACATCGCAGCCTACAGGAAGGTAGTCGCAGCAGTTATGATACAATTTGTACCAGCCGATACAAATTGTATCATAATTGACTCAATTCACTTTACACCTTACAATTTTTCTTGATCATATTTTTTTATGATCCTATTTGGATTGGAAATTGTAAGGTGTAATCGGGGGCTAAGGCTGAATTTCACCACTTTCCGATAGTGTCTTTAACGGTAGGATTTAACGAACGGATTTACGTTATCGTATGTTTAGCTTACGACAAATGCGTTGAGCTTGCAGTTGTTTCTCTTCGAACGCACTTGTCGTAAGCTAAACATACGATATCGTAAATCGGTTCGTTAAATCCTCTCGTTTAAGACACTAACGGAAAGTGGTGAAATTCAGCCTAGATTGAATACCCAAATGGGGTGCCAATTATACGTTATATATATATTATAACTTGACCTGCAAGGTAAGGACCTGGTAAAAGTGACCCTAAGCCACTGCGTTTAGCTCCAAAATAGACATCAAGTTCCAGTTCCAGCGACAGTTAGTCTAATGACGTGAGAATAATGGGGTAATTAAAAATATGGTAAAAAAGACAATAACGTGAGCACTGGGGGTAAAAATAAGAAACCAAAAACTTAACAACGTGGACTATTTTTTTAGAGAAAGCGTAATTTATTCGGGCCCAAATTGGAGCTAACTTTTTTCCTTCTTTGGGATGGTTGCGTGGTGACCCGCCCACTGCCCGACTCCCACTCTGCCTCCCCCACTCTACCGTCAATGGCAATCTGATTGCTCAAATTCAAAACCAAGTTAAAAATGCCTCTCTCGCAGCTTCGCCGCCTTTTCTGCTTCTTTCAAAACATTTCTGGATCTCCGTGATCGGGATGTCAATTCACAAATCACCTCCAGACTTTCCACTCTCTCCGCATAACAATTTATTTCTCCGTTTTATTCCCATACAGAACAGATAACACATACAAAACACGCCTTTTCCCTCGTTCTGTGCAGGATTTCCACGAAATCGATAGGTATTCAAAGTAATCAAATGGATGTTCAGGTAATGCTGATATATAGCATTGTACAACCCTGGCACATTCTACAATTCTGTCAGCTTTTAAAAATTATCTTTTCATGTTCCCTTTATTTTTTAAATAATGAAAATCTGTTCGGTATATGCTCAAGCAACTAATATGTCAAAATGTTTAGTCAAACAATAAGCTGTCATTTCAAACGGGAAGAAACCGTACCTTGGTACTATACCTGCCCCTGTCAAAGTGTTGCCCCTTCTGGTTGTAATTTTTTTTTGTAACTGAAATTAAATTTGAAAATTAACAAAGGTATTGTTCCCAAAATAATTTTTTGTTCAAAACAAGAAGTAGGCTTAAGAAGAAGAGGTCACAATTATAATCGCCTACTCCATTTAGAGGAAAGATCTTGAGGAGGGTTCTCATTTAATAACAAGGACTGGGGATACAGTATATACAGGGAAAATTTGGAAGTTAGTTCAAAAGAAAGTGCAGGTTCCAAATGCTCCATGCAGCCGCTCGGGGCCTCACCCCATGCCCCTCTTTAAATTAGGCCTTCATTATAATGGGTGATTTCAGGCCCCGAAAAGAAAAAACCAGCTTTACGCCATACGATAAATTTTAAAATTCGCAAACAATAAACAATAATATTCCGAAATTTTTAGAACCCCCCACAGTAGCCGGGCAAGGAGTGAGATCCCGAACGACAGGTTTTTAAACCGTTACAAATTGGACCCACACCCTGATTACACAAAAATTTCAAAATAAGGACTTACGTCCTTATTTTGCATACATTAAATGACCTTGGATGATCCAAAGGCTATCAATGCAAAATAACGGGACACTAGGTCCGCACAGACACGCATTGAAAGCCCCAGGACCAGCCAAGGTTCAACCAAGAGTATGTTGAGACAACTTCTGGTTGCCCCGAAAATTATCAGTGGGATAAAACGGGACACTGAGATCCACACAGACAACCACCGATAATTTCAGGGAAACCAGAAGTCAACTGCTCCGAAAACAATGTGTCCAGTAAAAATCAGAAAGGACAGTGCTGCTACTAAACCCCCCGGAACACACGCCACTGGTACCCAAACAAACAGAACGACCAGGCGGTTCCAGGTTGCCTAGCAACAGACACTGCTACCTAAAAAAAATAATAAAATTATGCCGAAATAAAACCCGAAAATCAAAACATTGCGATAGCCTACCTAATCGCTTTTAGAATTTTGAAAAGAAAAAAAAACGAAATCCTAAGTAACTTAGCAAGAAGAGTCGATAAGGGGCAGCCACTCCGCAAACAGGGACAGGAACTGGACCGCCACCCTTCCTCATCCTCTTCTTGCTTCGTCCTCAAACTGCGACACTTCGTAGGCCCACCGTTGAGCGCCATTTATAATCGCCTACTCCATTTAGAGGAAAGATCTTGAGGAGGGTTCTCATTTAATAACAAGGACTGGGGATACAGTATATACAGGGAAAATTTGGAAGTTAGTTCAAAAGAAAGTGCAGGTTCCAAATGCTCCATGCAGCCGCTCGGGGCCTCACCCCATGCCCCTCTTTAAATTAGGCCTTCATTATAATGGGTGATTTCAGGCCCCGAAAAGAAAAAACCAGCTTTACGCCATACGATAAACGACAGGTTTTTAAACCGTTACACAATGATTTGACTTTTGCAACGACAATTATTGACATATGTTAAGTCTATCCACCCCTGCATATCACTCTATTTATTACTCTCATCCGATTGTGAGGGAGGAAATAAAAACAGTTTTTTGGCTATTTGACGTGCACCTTTGCGCATGCAGGGGAGGAACAGTTTGAAAAACTAAGAGAAGGTACGGGTGGAGAGAGCGACACATCAATGTTGGATGTCGCCTCTGAATAATTGACGAGTTGAGCTGAGCAGTAGCAGGCAACTGTTCAGCTCAACACAACTGCTGACTGCTGCCTGCTGTCCTGCAGCTGCTGCTAGTGCTCCTGCATGCTCCTCTACTGCTGCCTGCTGTCCTGCAGCTGCTGCTCCTGCATGCTCCTCTACTGCTGCCTGCTGTCCTGCAGCTGCTGCTCCTGCATGCTCCTCTACTGCTGCCTGCTGTCCTGCAGCTGCCGCTCCTGTATGCTCCTCTACTGCTTCCGGCTGTCCTGCAGCTGCTACTCCTGCTCCTGTATGCTCCTCTACTGCTTCCGGCTGTCCTGCAGCTGCTGCTCCTGTATGCTCCTCTACTGCTGCCTGCTGTCCTGCAGCTGCTGCTCCTGCATGCTCCTCTACTGCTTCCGGCTGTCCTGCAGCTGCTACTCCTGCTCCTGTATGCTCCTCTACTGCTGCCTGCTGTCCTGCAGCTGCTGCTCCTGCATGCTCCTCTACTGCTGCCTGCTGTCCTGCAGCTGCCGCTCCTGTATGCTCCTCTACTGCTTCCGGCTGTCCTGCAGCTGCTACTCCTGCTCCTGTATGCTCCTCTACTGCTTCCGGCTGTCCTGCAGCTGCTGCTCCTGTATGCTCCTCTACTGCTTCCGGCTGTCCTGCAGCTGCTGCTCCTGCTCCTGTATGCTCATCTACTGCTGCCTGCTGTCCTGCAGCTGCTGCTCCTGCTCCTGCATGCTCCTCTACTGCATGCTGACTGCTGTCCTGCAGCTGCTGCTCCTGCTCCTGTATGCTCCTCTACTGCTGACTGCTGCCTGCTATCCGGCTGTCCTGCTGATTGGTCGGGACGGATTTGACACTACACTAACGAAACGATAATTTTTTAAAAATCGGTGAAAATGATCTCAGATAGATGCTTCAGACTTCAAACAAAATTTTGATTTTCCAAAAATTACGGCCGTTATAAACAATAGAATAAATACGTAGTTTGCGCGTAAGGCGAAACTTCACCGTTCAATGAATTTTTATACTTTAATATTATATATAGAACTGGAGTAAAATTCAGAGATATTCGTGGACCTTTATTTCCATGCTGTAAGTACGGATATAATTACTGAAATGGAAATATTTTAGACTGATGAAGAGTTGAAACTGTTAATTTGATGGACCTGCAGGATTCGGAAAGTCTGAAACAGTTTCCGGAAAGGGCCGTACAACGCCCCGCTGCGCCTGCGCCAGATGTACGACTACATAGCGGACCTGTAGGTACATGTTTTCTTTTCCATTTCCATATTGCTCTACGCACCAAATACACCGGAAAGCATTACCAAACCCAAAAATTAAACACATTTCACTTGTGATATTTCTTTGTTGTTGTCCTTCAGGTTTGGAATGAACACTAAGGGTCCGTCCCACCATACTCGGTTAACAGTTTAACTCCAGTTAAATTCAGTTTTCACCGTGCAATAATTGGAATTTAACTGGAGTTTAACGTTAACCGAGTATAGTGGGACGCACCCTAAATAAATGACGCTGAGAGGAGACATTATTTATTTCCTTGGTTGTGTTGCTCCTGCTGCTACTGCTGCTATACTGATGCTACTGCTGCTATACTGCTGTTCCTGCTGCTACTGCTGCTCCTGCTGCTACTGCTGCTCCTGCTGCTACTGCTGCTACTGCTGCTACTGCTGCTACTACTGCTCCTGCTGCTACTGCCTTCCTTCAAACCCTTCAGAGCTGTCTCATCTATACCGATTGTTTCACCCTGTATTAGGTAGATACCCCAATCGTGTTAGTACAGGACCGGGACGTACAGTACTACATCCTCGAGGTGCATTTCACTTGAGATGCTGAACGTATCAGAGGTGAATGCTTATCAGAAAAACTTTCTCACCACTGCACTGGACTTGGTTTAGTTTGGTAGATAACGGTTATTTAGGTAGTGGCAAGGTATGGAGATGCTTCCGCAGGGCGCAAACAAACTCGTTATCAACGTTGAGCATTATCATGAATGACGATCAGTTTGAGCACGCGCTCTGGAGTCATCTAGAATCTAGATGAATCTGAGTTACCTCAAAGTTGGCAAACTTGGAGACCAAAACTAAGAAAGTTCATAATGTCTCCTCGAACGAATTGCAAAGCCAAAAATGGCGTCAAAGGGAAAGGAAATGATTTGTTTTCCGAAATCCTTTTTTCGCGGTCTCTGAAAAACATGCCAGTGCCCTCAGCAGTCAGCAGTCTACCTCTTTCATTTCCAGGATATTACTACCGCCCCAATTGGAAATGTTTCGGTCACCCGTATTGTCAAATACCTAGAAGAGCTACAGGCGACATCGGATCGATAATTTCGGTAGGTAGCTTTTTACTTTACCTGTATACGGAGTATACGTAAGGTAAAGTATTGTATTCGTGCGGGCCAATTTTCCGCAAACCTCAACTTTGAACCGTCATTGCTCCCAGACCTCAAAAGCGACTGAAACTTGCATATACATTTCGGAAACGTCCATTCCTTCGGAATATGAAAACCATCTCACTTTTTTCCTCCGACGAAAAGTTTGCCCACAGGAATTTTTAGAAGAGGTCAGGTACTCCGTGTCAGTACGTATGTGTGTGTATGTGTGTATGTAGCTAGCTAGCTATGTGTGTGGCATTGCCCTGGACGGCGCACTTTTCAACCGATTTTCTTCAAAATCGGTAGTGACCTTTCTAAAATTGGAAGAAATCAGAATCCGGAAGCCCAGTTCCCCCACTTTAAAATTAAGGGGGGTTACCCCCCAAAAACTCCCCCAAAAGGTAGGAAAAAAATATTTGCTCAAAATCGGCTCTACGATTTTGATCAAATTTGAGGCAATTATAGAGCAAAAAATTACGAATCCAATGATACCACCCACTACCCCCGCATAACTCCCTGGAAGGGGGGAAGTCCCCCCTGGACTTGTAAAAGGGTGAAATCAGTGGATTCAGTGGTTTGTGGTATACGAGTAGTTCTGGATAGGACACATGACAACCGCCATACCCGTCACAAATGGTATATGGCTTATCTCGAGCCCCCCCCCCCCCCCAGGGGGGGGCAATTTTGAGTGGCTTTTATAGTGCAGCTTATGGGGTCTCAAACGTTCGGGGTAACGTTGTGAAGCAATTTTTTGTGTCAAAAAGTTTTTCTGAATGTATCCAAGCACCCCAGATTTGAGTGGTTTGCGAAATATGGGTTGTGGTTGCTCAAAATGATCGGGAGATTGTTCTGAAGCAATTTATTTGGTCAAAATGTTTTTTCGTCGCCCCCCCCCCCCCCCCCTTAAGGGGGAAGTTTTGGTTACTTTCCAAAGTACGTTGTATGTGGTATCAAAATGCTCGGGGAAACGTTCTGAGGCTATTTATTTTGTCAAAAAGTTTTCCCCAGCTTCCCCAACCGCCCCACCTCCTTTTAGAGGGTAGTTTTGGGTGGTTGCAGAAGTACGTCGTGTGGGGTCTCTAAGTACTTGAGGGAACATTCTGGGGCTATTCCTTTCGTCAAAAAGTTTATCCGTCTCCAACCATTTAACCAAGGGACGCTAATAATCAGGTAAAGTTTTGTCCGACCGTGTCGTACCACTTGTTTGAGGTTGCGTTCTCCCTTAGTCTAAATCTGTATTTTGTTTCGTGTACCATATCAAGAAGTATCGATTGTGCTCAGCTAGAGGCACTACCAAATACCAGCTCCCACCTAATTGTGTTATTATGCGACGGGGACCTACAGTTTTAGGTGGGTCCCGAGCCTCCCCAGCCGCGATGCTGAACAGAAAAACTTGGATGTGACCAACCATTGAACCATCCTCAGTTACTTGTCACTTATCCAGACTGCAAGTATCAGGTCTGTATGGTACAAATTACAGAAACATCCACTTAACTTCAACTGGAGCATCGTTGATCCCACCTCACTCACCTCAGTCTTGCTTTTGTTCACTCATATCGTATCTATATAGTCATACATTGTCTGTTCTGTACAGTAGCAAGATTTCCCGTGGGAATAATCTTTATTTCTGCTTCAGTGTTTTATAAGGAGTGGAAAACCTAGTGTTTTGCAAGGAGTATGAAAGAAGCATCAGATAGTGTGAGATGTCTGCCGTGTATCCAATTTGGCGTAAAAGGGTTCCAGCTCCCTCAGGAAATGGTTTTCCTAATCGTGCTTTTGCTTGATTCTGGTCGTCAACATTGATCAATTAGTTGTGATGACTGGAGAGAGAGTGAAGCTGTGAAGATGCCTGCAAACAGCTGACGAACTGACGAGCTGACGAACCCTCTTATAACGTCCCCTAATTAATTAACTGCTCTTTTTTCCCCGGCAAATGTAATATTATAAAATGGGTTCTAGCGGAGAACGGGAGGCGTGGTAAGCCAAGTATAGGCGTTTTGGGTCGAATGCTGAGTCAGCTCCCGAATTCCTATCCATTGTGCGGATAGAGGATAGCGAGGGCAGGCCAGGGGATGCCCGGAAATTAGTGCGGAATCATGAATCACGAGCCTTTCGTGCTTTGCCCTTTAGAGCGGAGTTCCATTGAGGGTGAGGACGGCCCGTGTAAGCATCGTTACCACCACCCAGTCTCTATCCACTAACTTGTGGCCCGTTTTTCGGGGAGTTTCCATAACGATTAAAGTTAAAAATGGGGTCGAAAAGTCAGCAAGGTAAGGAAGCTACCCACGGTAGCGGAGAGTTGGGGGGACAAGCTCAGCTACTCACGGTAGCGGAGAGTTGGGGGGACAAGCTCAGCTACTCACGGTAGTGGAGAGTTGGGGGACAAGCCCAGCTACTCACGATAGCGGAGAATAGGACCCTATTATGTTTAGCTGGGATCTACTGGAGAACGATAGAAATGGCAGCAGTTACCGGTCCCGCAAGCAGTTACCGCAAGCAGTTACCGGTCCCGCAAGCAGTTACGCAAGCAGTTACCGCAAGCAGTTACCGCAAGCAGTTACCGCAAGCAGTTACCGCAAGCAGTTACCGGTCCCGATCGAGTATCGATAATGTAATAATATATTTGAGTGATTTTAATTATATTCCCGATTTGACACAATCAAGTCACCTAAATACAAAACCAAACAAAAATAAATCAGTCCATATGATACAATACAATGTACAAAATTATTCTTATCCTACCTCAACATTTCTACTTTCCCTGCTAAACGCTTCCTCCCTTAAACTCTTAGCCTTCCCTTCCCTCACCCTCAGGCTCTCAGCCCCTATTTCCACCTCCAACCCCATTGTCTGCCATTCCACACAACGGGCATATCGATAACATGTAGTAAGCAAGTTTTTCAATCGAAGTATTGTACATTCGACACAGCTGCTGAGAAAGTGAAGTAGAGTTGCACATAATGCAGTTAATCTAGTTATGTGGGTAGCGGTGTCGGTGTCGGTGTTAAGTAGGGGGAGGGGAAGCCCCCCAATGCCGGTGGAGGTCACGACCCCCCTGAAATAATAGCGCACACAAAGCTGCTTACGGTGTGAACATCAGACAAGAGACTACCCTGACTACCTCACTGCTAACCCCAAACTGTTTATTTTAAATTAGTCTTGATAACACCGCTGACAATTCCTTGCGACTTTGAAATTGTACTCCCTATACAGTGTAAAGTATAATGTACACTCAGCCGTAGAATTGTGTGCCTTGTTGTGAAAGTTGAAGTAGAAGTGGTATACAAGTTTCCAAATTACTTTGTGGATGTGTAAATTGCACATGACTATTCATACTACTGGTGTGTACATTGCACATGACTATTCACACTACTGGTGTGTACATTGCACATGACTATTCACACTACTGATGTGTACATTGCACATGACTATTCACACTACTGGTGTGTACATTGCATATGACTATTGTAACGAACGGGGTTCGGTACAGGATTTATTTTTATTTATATTTCTTTCATCACCTGATGTAAGTACTTTCCCGTGTTTGGAGTGGGCTCGAAAAAAACTTTCAAACTGAGAAACAAACATCTGCGGACCAGGTTTGGTAAAATTTTGAAAAGAAGATTTATCAAGGGATATTTTAATCATTTAATCAGAAAAAGAGCCTCCAAGCACGGAGGCTCCCAGTCACCCCCATTCCCAGACAACCCCCCATTCATGGCCTGAAATGAAGAATCTTTCAAGCATGTAGGGGCTACCAATCGGGGGCGCTGACCGCCCCAGTACTATGAGGACGAGCCTATGAATCATTGACACCGCAGCAGCAGCACATGGAGGAGTGCCTATGGCCGCTGGTCCAGGACATCAGGTTTTTCTTATTATTACTTTCTAAATTAATTATCGTTATGGGATTCCTTGTTGCACAACCCTTTCGGCCTGAGCTGGTAACAAGGTGGCGCCTGACACATTATCTTTATCATCGAAATGTAACAAAATTGTATATAGAAATGGCCATTGGTAGGGGCGATCCCGAGGCTCTGGGTGGCATGCGTTCTGGTATGTCTCCTGGTGTCTCGGGGAAGCCCCGACTTCTAGTGTATAATATTTTGGAATCCAGAAGTATAAATTTACCTTTTTCGTATGCTTACTCTGTGTATTATTGATTTGAGAACAAGCTTCTAACCGAACCGTGATAAGCAACTGGTACTGATCTCTCTTGGTGCTCGAATCTGCACTCTGGGATGGTCTCTGAGCTGAGCCGGCATAGGGAGATGAGGGTGAGTTGTGCAGCCCCTTCTCAGGTATTTTTGTTGATTTGATTATTGAAGTCAGAGCTTCACATTGGCGCCCATTCGTGGAGCCAAGACAGGTCAGAGCTTCACACTATTCATAACAGTTTTTGTTTGTTGTTGGTTAACAGCAATATTGCAAGATTCCTCCAGTTCTTTAGTACCTAAGCTGCAGGCATACAACGGCTCGATAGCCCAGTGGACTAAATGGTCGACTTTCAGGAGCAGTGAGAGCCGGGTCACACCGGTTCAATCCCGATCCTACCAAAAAGTTTTTCTGCTCGGCATTCACCTCTGATATGTTCAGCATGTCAAGTGAAATGTATATCGAGGGTGTGGTGGTTCGGAACCAACCTTAAACTCTAGGTCCCCATCGTTTACTCGATGGCTGGGGAGCTGGTATTTGGTAGTGCTGCCAGCTGAGCACAATGGATAGTTCTTGAAAACGGTCTAGTTGCTGGGCTTGTCCCCCCCAACCCTCAGCTATTATTATAAGCTGCAGGCATAGGTAATGGTATAGCTGCAGGCATAGGTAGCTGATGTGGTACAGCTGCAAGCATAGGTAGCTGATGTGGTACAGCTGCAGGCATTGGTAGCTGATGTGGTACAGCTGCAGGCATAGGTAGCTGATGTGGTACACAGCTGCAGGCATTGGTAGCTGATGTGGTACAGCTGCAGGCATAGGTAGCTGATGTGGTACAGCTGCAGGCATTGGTAGCTGATTCGGTACAGCTGCAGGCATAGGTAGCTGATGTGGTACAGCTGCAGGCATAGGTAGCTGATGTGGTATAGCTGCAGGCAAAGGTGGCTGATTTGTTGGTAGGTATGTTAGCTAATTGTAGCGGCAGCCTGTGCCCTGTAGCGAGTCACCCTCACAATCACAAAGGAACCAATTTCATTAGCAATTGCCCTGCGGCCTTTTTCAGTGACCCGACTTCATTCCTCTACCTCCACTAAACAGCCAGCCCCAACAGTTCATTTCCCCTAAACTGCCGCCCTCTGCCTTGCTACCTGAGGTCATTTCTGCTAGTGTCAGTATACAGCTTGAAATATGACCTTTCCTACTTATATCTGCATGCCAACGTGTCAAACGGTTCTATGGCAATAAAAGGAAAAAAAGAACAATACAAAACTTAGAAACTTGTAGTGCAAGAATGCAAGTCAGTCAAGCCTCTAGCCCCTAAAAACTTGTAAAAAATTGAGAGGAATCGGGGAGTTAGCAGGATGTGCGTTGCTTAGTATGGTTTCACCACTTGAGCATTGTGATGCAAAGCAAGCATTTGCTGCATTTAGGCTGGATTTCATCACTTCGTGTAGTGTACTATAGTGTCCCCTAACGAACGGATTTAATGGACGGATTTATGTTATCATATGTTTAGCTGACCAGTGCTATCGCAAGGAAACGAGTGCAATCGGAAGGCACTTTTCATAAGCTAAGAATACGATAGCATAATATATCCGTTCGTTAAATCTGTTCGTTAGGAAACACTATAGTATACTGTAAGAAGTGGTGAAATCCAGCCTATATAAGTTATCTAAAGAATGGAGATGAATAGTTGATGAGTACAGATTTACCAACAAGCTTTGTTCAGAAATTGTGAAAAAGTGCAAACTAGAAAATACTTTGTAGGTGCTGAAGGTGCAACAATAATTCAATAATCTGTACTGAGCTATCTTTAATCTTTACTTGCGAGGCACGATCGGCAACTTACCCATCTTCCTTGTTTCACATTTTTATTACATAAGAGTACATGGCAGAAACTACGTTCGAGCGTTTGAGGAGCTCTTGTCCAACTCTCCGACTCTTATTGATACAGCCAAACGAAAATGCCGCGTCCTTCCGGCATATCGCATCGCATGGGATAACATATATACACGTAAGAGTTATGGATACATTGTGCAGGAGATATACACGTAAGAGTCATGGATACATTGTGCAGGAGATATACACGTAAGAGTCATGGATACATTGTGCAGGAGATATACACGTAAGAGTCATGGATGCATTGTGCAGGAGATATACACGTAAGAGTTATGGATACATTGTGCAGGAGATATCTCGTACACATAAGAGTTATGGATACATTGTGCAGGAGATTCTACAGGCTGCACGTTGACTCCTCACTGAGCAGAGACGATGAAGAAATGCCGACTACAGCTGGTTGAAGGGGACCAAATGGTCAAAACTAACTTGGGCCGGGCCAACCAGCTGAGCAGAGCATTCGCAGTATTCGCACACGCCTCCTCGACTCCTCGTCTTGCCTACCATGCACATATTATAGGGAACGTGTTTTGTGCGTTATTCTTCCAAATGTTGAGAGGCGAATTGAAGTGTCCGTGCCACTAAATGTCGAATATCGTCAGCTAACTTCAACAGTAACCCAAGTTCTAAGTAAAAGAAAAGGTGGCGCCTCGTGCTGAGTAATATCTATATACAAACCCAAACAACAAAGCAATACAACACTCACTCGTTCAGTATAAACAGGTACCCTTTAACATGGGACGTTACTACAAATAGAGAAGCACAGCCGCAGCCGTTACTAGGGAAACCATAAACTTTCGAAATTATCGATCGACAATTGCGACAAGATGGTGGAGTACGTATCGGCGTCAATCGAAAAATGGTTAGTCCTGGTGAAAGGAGTGACCACTGTGACCAAATGTCACATCAGTCCCGTCACTCATATCAAATGTCACATCAGTCCCGTCACTCATATCAAATGTCACATCAGTCCCGTCACTCATATCAAATGTCACATCAGTCCCGTCACTCTTATCAAATGTCACATCAGTCCCGTCACTCTTATCAAATGTCACATCAGTCCCGTCACTCATATCAAATGTCACATCAGTCCCGTCACTCATATCTTCTCGGCTAAGTTTAACAATGTTTAAAAAAAATTGCTAAAATTGCATTGATTTGAAAATGTTTAGAGTTTAGAGGAATTTCTCAATTTGTAATTTAACTGGACAACCAGGCGTTTTATACTTTAGTTCCACCTATTTTGGGCGGGACAAGGTCAACAGGTCTTCAGGGGCTAAGTGCACTTAGTTTAAATGTATAAGCCGTTCTGGAAGTGAAATACGTGTAAATATTGCGTTTGTTCAATTGTTATGATTAGAAACAAATGAAGTTGCGTCTTGAGGGTCATTTTTTCTGTAATCAGCTTGACTGGTACCTGGAAAACAGAAAAGAAAACAGCAGTGATAATTAGTTATTCATGACTCCGGTTTGACTTCCTCGCAGCTACAGCAGCAGCCAGGCCATCTTCTTGCCCTCTTGGGTTCGCGTGAGAAGATGAAATTAGCCGCCTGCCTGGTATAAAATGCTTGTAGCTCGAGATTAAAAATTTTCTCGTCGTATGAAATCGAGGCGTGGCAATCTTCATGCGGAAGCGTAAATCAGTTTCTCATCCCCTTCCCTGTCCGATCAGTGGCGTTTTCTCATCATGATATAGGAATGACATCCCCTGTATCATGATTGACATAGGAATGTCATTTCGGACCTCCTCTCCTAACAGTGCATGGCTGTGTAAGAGTGTAAGCTATATCTTATGATAGTCATGATGTAGAAATGACATTCCTTCACCTATTCCAGCAGTGTCTGCACCATGTGTCTCTGGAGTGTGTGACTGTCTATAGCAAGCTGGAAGCCCCGATATGAGAGAGGTACCGAGAGATGAGTTCCTCGTTTCATTCCATGTTTTATTTGGAAAACTCTTCCAAAGTTTTTCCCGTATAATTATATAGCGTGCGTGCGTGGAATGAGTTTTGTACTCGGTGAGTGCGATTAGAGTGCGGCTGGGGCTGCGGCTGGTTACGGATCTTTCACAAGACTATGAAGTAACAAAGGGGCCCGCCTCCCGCCTCCCGCGCCTGTGTTACCTATTACTTTTATCACGGCAAAATAATAAACAACCCACAAAGGTGAATGAGGTTGTGGTGGCACTGTGGCAGCTCCTTCAAAGCCAACTTTATGATGAGTCCCCCCACCCCCCTCTCTTCATCAAATGTGAGGGCATAATAAAAATCCTACTTCAGTTAGGGGAAAAAAAGCAGATGAGCTCACATGGTTATTACGTATATCCCTCCCTCCTCTCGTCAATACATATTTTCCATTTTGGCTTTAATAAAACAATATGTATGCGACATTTTTTTTCGGACCTTGTTTTTTTTAATTTTTTTTTTAGTCACAGCCAATGTTCCTTTGTAGGGTTTATCATGAGATGTTGTTTATTCGATTTTGTGTTGCTTTTTGCCGCTATGCTGGTTTCGATATTCGCGGCACCGCACCGGACTCACCTACGATATACGTCACCTTACTTATGTTGTCCCAGTCACTGGAGTCACACCAGGTCACCCGCGTCACCTTACTTATGTCACACCTACAGGTGTATTCCCTCTCTCGAACGCCAGAAAACCCATCACTCAACTAACACCTTCAAAATTCATTGTAAGAAAAACTGTTCTCCATATATTGCATGATGGCGTGCCTTATCTTCTTACAATACATTTTGAATGTGTTAGTTTAGTGGGTTTTCTGGCGTTCGAGAGAGGGAATACCACTGCAGGTCACCTGTGTCACCTTAGTAATGGAATCACCTTCACCTTATAGTCATGGAAAGTGAGTGACTGGAGTTACCCTAGTCGTGTAGTCACCTGAATCTCTGTTGTCACCGATTTTATTTGGTAAGATGAAAACTCTGATGCCACGTTTTCTGCTTTTAAAATTCAAAATTTCTGAATGTGTCGGTTCTATTAGCTTGTAAAATGAGTACACTTTCGTACACTTCATCCTAATTGCTTTTCGGTATGTGTCATTGGCAAGTAACCTGGTTGTCGATCCGTGTATTGTTGGTGGATGATATGCCGTTGGCAAAGTGCCGCCGGCCCCCCCCCCCCTGTTTTTATGAAATATTCATCGATGGGGGGGGGGGGGGGGGTGGTCTCATTGGGAGTGTCTCCCTTGTCAGCTTGCAGCTTGTCTCCTGATCCTGGTTACTACGAGAAACTCGCGAAACTCATCCGTGGAACTCAAGCTTCTTGTCATGTTTGTTTCGGAAGTGACCCTGATACTTCGGGTTATTTTCTGTACTATCTTACCCCCAAAAAGAGTGTCAATTTTTGGGTCAGCTAATAGTGATCTGTTTGTTTTTGCAGGTAAGACTTGATGGACTTCCGTCTGGCAGATACGGTGAGTCCTGCAGCCCTGCATGGGCCTTCCCCATCCGTGATGGGTGCCTGACCTGGGGCAAAACTCAACTGTCGGGCGTGATAGTGACCAAATGACCCCCTTGTGAATAGAACTCACGAAAGATGGCACCCTGCACCCTGCATCCCACGAGGCCCTGACCCCCTATAGGGCCTGTCTACGTACTCTAGGTTAACGTGGTACCCACAAGCTATGGGAAGAGATAGGGATTGGGGACCTAGTTAGGAATGGGAGAATCCGATCCACCGGCGCGACGGAAGTCAGTTTTATTTTGGGCAGGCGTGGGCTGGAGGGCAGGGGGGCCGTGACTTTCGCGCTCACCCAAGGCCGAGGCCAAGGATCAGCTTTCAGTGCTTTCACACACATCGCACACCTCTCCAGTCTCCCATAACATTCAAATCATAGAAACACATCCAAATCTCAGTCAGAGGAAAAGACTTGCGATTTTCGAAAATGTAAACTTGAGGTTTTTTAGTGTCAAATACCGGAGGAAAATGTGACGCTGCATGAAAAATCGTCAACAAACAGGATTTCGTAGACAGCCTTAAACCATATTGCAATCAGAGGGAATCCAGTCAATTTCTTGCGCAGTTCTTTCTGGAATTTTTAATTTTCCAGAAGCTACAATGACATTAATCAAGCAGTCTCAACTTTCTTCATCATAAAATCAATTAAAAGTGGCTGGGGATTTTTCCCGCATATTTTAAAAATACACGCTCGCGAACGGTTTCACGGAATCTATCTATACAATATTCCATTATCAGGAGAAAATATATCCATTATATACAAGCTTTCCTCTCTCCTTCACGCCACAGTTTACTTTGTGACCAGCTTTCTCTCTCCTTCACGCCACAGTTTACTTTGACCAAGCTTTCTCTCTCCTTCACGCCACAGTTTACTTTGTGACAAGCTTTCTCTCTCCTTCACGCCACAGTTTACTTTGCGACAAGCTTTCTCTCTCCTTCACGCCACAGTTTACTTTGTGACAAGCTTTCTCTCTCCTTCACGCCACAGTTTACTTTGACCAAGCTTTCTCTCTCCTTCACGCCACAGTTTACTTTGTGACAAGCTTTCTCTCTCCTTCACGCCACAGTTTACTTTGACCAAGCTTTCTCTCTCCTTCACGCCACAGTTTACTTTGTGACAAGCTTTCTCTCTCCTTCACGCCACAGTTTACTTTGCGACAAGCTTTCTCTCTCCTTCACGCCACAGTTTACTTTGTGACAAGCTTTCTCTCTCCTTCACGCCACAGTTTACTTTGCGACAAGCTTTCTCTCTCCTTCACGCCACAGTTTACTTTGTGACAAGATTTCTCTCTCCTTCACGCCACAGTTTACTTTGCGACAAGCTTTCTCTCTCCTTCACGCCACAGTTTACTTTGTGACAAGCTTTCTCTCTCCTTCACGCCACAGTTTACTTTGTGACAAGCTTTCTCTCTCCTTCACGCCACAGTTTACTTTGTGACAAGCTTTCTCTCTCTTTCACGCCACAGTTTACTTCCAAAACGGAAATAATTGTAGTGGCTATGAGAGAGAAACTGTGGGTTGTATTTGAAGTAGGTAATGACCAATGAATGACTAATGAATGACTGAATGACTAATGAGACTGAGAGATGACAATGAAACGTCCTTGACCTTGTCCTTGACCTACCCTTCCAGTCTCAGTCTGGACTGGGTCATAACCACTCCACTATACATATATGAGAATATATTATTATGATATTCCATTGTAACGTAACTTAGATAACTTTTAAAAGGAAATAAGTTAGTACCCGTATGAATAGGAGCGCTGACCCGGGTTCTATCGGTTCCATCTCGATAATCTCGATCCTATCAAAGTTTTTCTGATCGGCATCTACAGGAAATGTATATTGAGGCTGTGACGGTTAAGAATCCACCTAAAACTGATGGCTGCCACCGTGTATTGACACAATAAGCGGCGGCATCAGGTGGTATTTGGCAGCTGAGCACGATGGATAATTTTTGAAGAGGTCTAGTTCTATAGTTGTATAGTGCTTGGTTTGTTCCCCCACCCCTCTATTTACACCTGATTTTTGTACGATGCGGAGTGTGATTCCTGAGTAGCCGTGATGTGGGTGATGTGCGTTATAATAACAGTAACAGACTCACCTCTGCTGTCACTCCACTCCATATCCGTCATGAATTATCCATATCGGGGAATATTCCATAATGATTTTGCATTATTCAGCCACAATGACCACACATATTTTGACACGAACGCACTGTGAATGAACGTTGGCGCGGTCACGGCGTTGCACTTTCCACACTCACTCTCTGTTTTCACATTGCCAAAACTATAAAACTACATCCATGCCGTAAACGAAAATATTTTCCTGCGCCGCGCGCCGGGATACGTCACACTCAGGACACAAGTCCTACGCCTTAATTGCTTGCGCACTGATAGGCACCAAGTGAAAAGTGTCAGCTGTTCTTTGAAAAAGAAGACAATTTGTACAACACTGTTAGGGATGCTGTAAGCAAGTGTAACCTGTATGACTGGCACACCCTTTCATGCGCACCAATTTTCCCATTGTTGGAAGGGGAGGAGGGTAAGAAAGGAAGCAGAGAAAACAATCGTTTTCTATTATTTTAAAAGTTGAACGGTGATGCGTAGGATTCGAAATCTAAAATAGTTTGTACAGTGACGTCAGTGCCTCCTATCCAACACTACAAGGACACTGATCCAGTTGGATTGTATTTTTAACCCCCCTCAAGATGAATTTTTTGACAGTTTGCATGTAGCATAAACGAAAAATCCACTCTGTTCTCTTGGAAATGTCTGCAATGTTTTGACTTTAGGGTGAAAATACCGAAACTGCGTTACTTGTCAGGTATCTTATATCAGGGGGTTCATTATCATGTTGCCATTGGTTAGATTGTACCATCAGTTACTCAAACTATATTTATTTAATTTCCTCCTTGAAGGATTCAGTGATTTTTGTGAGTTTTTAAGTTATTTGTTCAGAGGGTTGATATGGCAGGTGGAGGTTCGGGAGAAGAACAAGATGATGTTGCACGTAGGCGTCCCATGTACGAACAGACTGAGCTTTATTATAGAAACTTAGGGTGCATTTATGCTAGGTACAGTACTTGAGACCAAGCGGGCTCGGTTAGGGGGTAGGTTCTTGCCCATATGGTAAATAAGGGAGTAATGGGCCCTAAGCTAAGTACAGTACTTGAAACCTGATATATAGATATATATAAACTTTTGAACTGATGGTGGTTTTGGGATCCGGGGGTCATAAAAAGAAGAACTGTGAAGAAATTTTTCAAAAGTGAGACTACTGGTACGACTACAATAGGTAGATTTTTCTTCGAAATCTACCTAAAATGCGAGCGGAAATTTGTCCAATTTTTCCGCGAATAGCTTTGGGTTGAATCTTGTCGACTGGAAATAATTTCGGAAAAGCTCCGAGACAGAGCCTCACACTTTCCCCATTCTAACTTGCCTTATTATTTTTAATTATTCCACAGCAATTTCAGTGTCGAGTGGAAATTCCCTTCTTAACTTTGTCTTCCCTCCTGTCTGCACTTACATATGATAACCAAGATCTAGTCTCAGCTTACCCAACATCTAGCCTCAGCTTACCCAACATCTAGTCTCAGCTTACCCAACATCTAGTCTCAGCTTTATTGTTGTTTATTATTGAGCGAAGTAGTTTACTTATTGGCCAAAATAATTGACGGGACATATTTATTGCGAAAGTGAGATTTGTCAGTAGGTAACATGAATTGATGGGGATGGTTTTTGTTTGTTTTTCCGATGGAAAGCACTGCAGGGAGCAGGACACAACCGCTCTGAAGAATAGCGAGATTCATTTGTTTGAACTGAAATCCAAACCGGATGAAACTGGAAGTGAAGATAAATAAAAGGAAATTAGCGCCGAGCTCCATTCCCACCACTGATATTGCTGATATTCCAGCTCCTCTTGCTGCTGCTGTCTCTGATCAGTGCTGATATTCACGCTCCTCTTGCTGCCCTGCTGTCTCTGATCAGTGCTGATATTCCAGCTCCTCTTGCTGCCCTGATGTCTCTGATCAGTGCTGATATTGCTCCTCTTGCTGCCCTGCTGTCTCTGATCAGTGCTGATATTCCCGCTCCTCTTGCTGCCCTGCTGTCTCTGATCAGTGCTGATATTCCCGCTCCTCTTGCTGCCCTGCTGTCTCTGATCAGTGCTGATATTCCCGCTCCTCTTGCTGCCCTGCTGTCTCTGATCAGTGCTGATATTTCCGCTCCTCTTGCTGCCCTGCTGTCTCTGATCAGAGCTGATATTCCCGCTCCTCTTGCTGCCCTGCTGTCTCTGATCAGTGCTGATATTCCCGCTCCTCTTGCTGCCCTGCTGTCTCTGATCAGTGCTGATATTTCCGCTCCTCTTGCTGCCCTGCTGTCTCTGATCAGTGCTGATATTCCCGCTCCTCTTGCTGCCCTGCTGTCTCTGATCAGTGCTGATATTCCCGCTCCTCTTGCTGCCCTGCTGTCTCTGATCAGTGCTGATATTTCCGCTCCTCTTGCTGCCCTGCTGTCTCTGATCAGTGCTGATATTCCCGCTCCTCTTGCTGCCCTGCTGTCTCTGATCAGTGCTGATATGCCCGCTCCTCTTGCTGCCCTGTTGTCTCTCTGTTCAGTAACTCCGTAACCAACAAATTATCCATCTATCAGGATCTAGTCCCGACTCGTCTAAACTTTCTCGGTGACTCCGACTTTGGCCAGCACTGGGGGGTACCTAGCCTTCACCGGCCGGGTGAGACTGTTTTCAGATGACCCCCTTGTGTCCAGAGCTCACGAAATGTGCCACCCTGTCTCCCACTAGGTGTTCGCATGGAAGAGTGGCGATGAGAGAGGTAATTGATGCAGAATGTAGGTACAGGTTAGGGGGAGAGATGGAGGGATAGATGGCGTTACGGGCCATAGGGGGAGAGATGGAGGGATAGATGGCGTTACGGGCCATAGGGGGAGAGATGGAGGGATAGATGGCGTTACGGGCCATAGGGGGAGAGATGGAGGGATAGATGGCGTTACGGGCCATTACTTTCGGAAAAATCGACATTGTCCGGAAAACGGGAAAAAGCTGAAAGAGAGGTTAAAGGGTAATGAGAGGAGGTAACGTGAGTAACGCGCCACTCCGAGCGGGACAATTACTAATTGCCGCGCTCAACTCCCAACTCCTCTCTATCGCGTAAGGGTGCAGGACTCTGCTTCATTGTTTGCACGATCCTCTATATGAAGAATGCCTCACATGCTCACTCAGCCGTGTCTGCCCTCTTCACCGTGTGCCCCGTTCAATCACCCATTGCTAACCTTTCCTGCATTTCTATTTGACTTCTACACCCGTAACGTTTTCTGTCTTTCATTTGGCGAAAACGTCGCGGTCTGATAGGCTGAAAAGTATATACAGGGCATCATTGCCCTTTCGCTTTCGCTTTCGCTTTACACGTTTCCCTTGGATTGTAAATGTATATGGAGAGAGATGACAGAATAAAGGGGCTGGAGTTGTAACACTTGTGGTGTAGTGAGCTGCTTCCCAGCTTCTGTCCCGCTGTTCCTGATTTTTTGAAAAAATTCAGATTTTGTGTTTCCGGTCCGGTTTGTCCTTTTCCAACTGTTTGATTACAGTGCGAAATTTTCAAAATATTTATGAAAATTCTCATATTATTTTTGTAAAAGGCCATTCTCTGGAAAACCTATTTACATGTACATTACTAATATCTACTATATAATTTATTTTAGTTTATTTTGTGTATTTTTGGTAGTAACTGTCTATGGTCAGGAGCCATGTGTACAAACACGTAGCCCATGGGCCGTAAGTTGACACGAGAAAAGTAGCCAGTTGGAAAATGTTCCTTTCCGGCGCGGCGGTGAGAAAGTAACACCACTTCCCGTTTGAACTGGGTTACCTCTAACCAAACGCGTTTACAAGTTGAAAATTTATGTTTGAAGTTTTCAGTCTGTTAGGTTTATGTTTGACTATGGTAAAAACTGTAAAAGATAACTTGGTAAGTTAGCTGCTCGCATTACCGTCTCGCTGCCGCTGATTTACTTTATTTTTCACGTGATTTATCAAGGCAGTGTTTTGTTCTTAAGCTCGCGGCTCTTGGCTGAGTGGTTGTGCACTATTTATGTGGGGAGACGGGGAGACGGGGAGGCCCATTGTAATGTTTCCTCCCTTCTCAAATCGATCTTTTGTTAACTGAATGGTGGTTCGAAAGGAGAGAGCTTACCGGAGCTCTGTGTCACGGGTCGCTGCTTCCATCTATCTGCTATCCATTTATTTCTCTCTCCTATGGTCCTATCGTCCTACAACCATATGAATGGAATACTAAAGGAAAAGCGCTGGAAAAAAACTAGTATTGACGTTTTCTAATAACGTTTTTCTGAGGAAACTGTTGGATATTGATTTGATCTGAACTATAGTATAATGTCCTTGTGTTTCACGGTAAAAGGATGTATTATATTTCAGAACAAATAGATTCGTCAGAAAAGTGTAAAGTGTCACATTTCAAAATGTATTTCGTGGCAGTTTGGTTAGTGAGCACAGGATCGGATTGTACTGACGTTTAGCTCAAGTGGTTGGCTTCCTGCAAGATGGGAGGCAGATTGAATAGGAAGCAGACGACAGCAAGCTCACAACCTCGCGAGACACTTGAGACGTCCGCTTGGATGTTTCATTATTAATCATCCATTGTTTCATCACTTTACAACATCGATTTTTATCGCTTCTCAGCAAATTGCTTGCTCCCCCTATTTATCATTACTTACTCGAAACTCAGCGACAGCGAGATGGGAAACCCGCCCCCGGCCCTTTCGCCGCTTCTTCTCTCTGCCAAAGCAAATATTGCAAAGTTGCTGTCTTTCCGTCACACCAAATATTCATTTGGCTTCGGTGAATAATCAGTTTGTTCAATTAACATCTGCACCTTTAGGCCAGGGGTACGAGTGTGGCGTGGGCCCTTTACTTTTTATTAAATTAATAAAGAAATGTGACATAGCGCATATTTTCAGTTTTTCTTTTGTAGTGAGAAAAAATAGAGAAGCTCGGTGACTTTGCAGCCCCCTTAATACCGTATATCTTGGTGTAGATCATCTCTATGACATCGTCGTCTTTGCCATTACTTGATATCGATCTTTCCGGGGAATAATAACAGTAAAACAAGAAACGAAATGAAAGAATTGACGGTCGAAGATGAGTTTGATAGCACTGCAGATTGGGGGAAGAAAGTGGAAATGTGGAAAATGCAAATGAAAATGAAATCTCACAATGAGATCCCTACCGCCTTATCCTTCTCTCTTCCTCCTTCCCTTTGCATACAACTTAGAAATGGAGTTTTATTCGGAATGGTATAATAAAATGAGGAGTGTGTGTTGTGTGGGGAGAAGGAGGGGGGAGGGGGGGGGGGAAGCTGACAGAAAAATGAGAGTGGGGGGCAACCAACCGGAAACTGCTGTCACTAGCAGCCAGGGCCGGATTAAGAACTTTTTCTAGGGTAAACCAATCTCCGTTTTGGCGCCCCCCCCCCCCCTTCCCTCCTGCATTCAATACAAGCCTGCACCCTAACTTGGAAGGGTAGGTATTGTTGAAGGAAAAAAGGTATTAAATTGGTTCCACGTACCTACCATCTATTCAGTCAATGCACTAAAGTTCGTCCTTCTTTCTTAAACGGAAAAACTCTTTTTTACTTTCTCGCTAGCCATATATAAAGGGAGGGAAAGTATTGTTTTCGTGCAAAATTTCGAAATTGAGATTTTGGGTTTCCCATGATCCTGCATGGGGGTCCCCTGAGTCCAAAAAAGTGGTTTCTGGAAAAAGTCTGTCCGTCCGTCAGTCCGTCCGTCAGTCCGTGCAGTGCTCTAGCGCCTATACCGTTCTTCCGATTTTGATGAAATTTGGTACGGGCCTGTCTAAAATTACTGCCGAGACAAATTTTCAAGGATTTTTTGATTGGTCAAAAATTGCGGCCGTTATTGTCAAAAAACCGCCAAAATAATTCAAAAATCGTGTTTTTGGTTAGTCGGACAAGCGCCGACTGTACACTTTTCAATCTATAACACTTAAAATTGGTAAGTGTGTTAACAAGTAGATGCTTCGAGGTCATTTCCAAGTAAAATTTAATTGGTTGAAAATTACGGCCGTTCTGGACCAAAGTTCGATCCTTTCGGCGCCATTCACATATTATATTGACCGATTGTCATGAAATTCGGTACATTTGTTTAAAACTACGTAACTTAAACATTTGTAACAGAATTTTGTTATCTTGAAAATTACGGCCGTTTTTGTCAAAAAAGTGTTGAGAATGAGAAACCACATTTTTGAATGGTCGGAACGCATTCGGGACTACAGTAATAGAATGACAGCCATGAAACTTGGTAGGAGTGATCTCAGATAGATGCTCTTGGGTTATTTTCAACCGATTTTGGATTGCGTAAAAATTACGCCCGCAAAAAAATATCAAAAAAATCCCCCCCCCCAAAAAAAATCATACGGGGCGAGAAAGTTAAGTGCGACTGTTGTCGGACTCTTTATTCTTGATTTGGAATGGGTGAATTTGAGAATAGCACTGTCAAACGAAACTTTTTTTGTGAATTCACTTTCGATCGAGAGAAGCGCCAGCCCCGACAGTTTGGCTTCCCCCAGTGCAGTTCGGAAATGATTCTTTATTCGCGCTAACGCCGAAAAGCTCCTTTCCGCTGAGCAGTTCGCCACTGGCAGAGATTTGTAAATTCGAAGTAAAATCTCCACGTTCGGGTACACATCTTCGAAGCTCCCCATCTTCATCCATGACAAGAAGTTGTTGACATTACTTGGTTTTTCGGTGATTGATAATTTGGAAATATGAAGTCTCAAATGCCGCAACTCGCTATTCCACAAGCGCGGGAAAAGTTTTAAGTGTTCGATTATTCCGCAGAATTATAAACAACGAAATATAATTAATTTATTTCAAGAAATCACAATTATTTTATTTATTTTTGCCTTCACATGGCGCCCCTGCGACCAAAATAGGGTGTCCATGCACACACCTGGTCATATGGCTAATCCGGCCCTGCTAGCAGCAGCAGCAGCAGCAGCACAACCAAGTAACTCTTTCACATGACAGCAGCAGTGACACATGGCTGACAATCCTATGTACTCTTTTCTTCCAAATGCGAACTGTAAGGGAAATTGTAGGTGTATGTAGGTGTATAGGGCGGGACACTAAACTGCATGGTTATGGTTCGTAGGCCGTTGAACCCAGGTTCGAATCCCGACCACTGAAACTTTTTCTCGATGTATTTTCGTCTCTTAGGGTGTGTGAAACATGCCGTGGCATAAAAGTTTTTAAGTATTGGCTACTTAACAAAGTAAAGAAAGCAGGAATGTCTGACAAAAAAAAGGACGTCGAGAAAATGGTAATTTATTCTGATTAATAATTTATAACCAGTTGAAAGCTCCTCTTCGTGCCCCCCCCCCCCCCCCCCCCTTGCTTTTATTTCGCCAAATATTTCTATTGGTAACCACCCGCACTGAACCAGTACCTGCAGCTCTATTGCGGATCTTTTTATCAAGCGTGATGGCGAAGTTATAACGGAAATATGGGGAAAATATAGCATTGCAAATGTTGATCACGGAAATATAGGGAAAACAGCATTGCAAGTGTTTATCACGCGTGATAAAAAGATAAGATAGAGCAGCAGACATATGAGCTATCGGACCACCCAACTGCTCCTGAAACTTTGTGGCGAAGCTGCACGACCTAATGCTAATGGCAGAAGCCTTTCATGGGTACTGTACGAGTATAGTATAACGTAAGTGCACCATAAGAACCCAACTATTCTCCGGTGTCAGGAATTTTATTTTCAGAACAAAGCATCCAAAACAGTGCATCAAACAGTGCATAGACGCTTGTTTGCAAGACAAGTGGTGAATGGGAAGGCCAGGTAGTGACGGGGTGACGACACTCGCGCGCACGTGGACCTCGCGGAGCTCGGGAAGACCTCGGGAAGCGCTGTCGCGGCACCAGCGCCCCCCAGCTTCGCGCGCTGCGGACTGAGCTTGACGGGGCGAGGCGGCGAGGCTGGGACGATGCGCGCGCCCTACCCCAGCGCCACCCTGCACTGGAGCGGGAGCGTGCAGTCTGCGGTGCAGGAAGACACTCCAGACTGTGAGGAACCCCTTCAAATAGGCCAAGAACCTTGAGGAACCCCGTCATATAGGCCAAGAACCTTTAGTCTGCGGTGTGAGAGGACACGCCAGACTGTGAGGAACCCACTCAAATGGGCCACGAACCTCCAGTCTTTTGGAGCTGGAGGGAAGGAAACGAGAGCGCTCATGCACTCTGCAGTTTTTTTTTTTTTTTTTTTTTTTTTTTTTTTTTTTTTAACGTTTTGTTGACCTTGTCCCACCAAAAATAGGTGGAACTAAAGTATAAAACGCCTGGTTGTCCAGTTAAATTACAAATTTAGAAATTAAGAAATTTAGAAATTTAGAAATTACAGGAGGAATTGTCTGAACTTCGGCCAGACTGTGAGGAACCCCATTGGATGGGATGAGGAACTATTGGCGAAGCCGTGCTCTACAGCCAGTCTGCGCTACTGTTCTGTGTTGAATGCTCTGGCTGGCTGCAGCAGAGAGGTTGCTGCACTGTTCTGTCGTCAAATCATAACGTATTGTTATACTTCAAAATATGAAACTTTGATAGATGTAATTACAAGATGCAAACAAAGTGGTGGTAGGGTTGAATAAGTCAACTAGAAATTTCTGTGTGGGTCGTACAATATTAGAGGCACAGTGTTATTTGCCTCCTTGAAGCCTGTTACAGACTGGGGGTTGGCAGGGGTTGGGTGTTGTTTGCACCCCCAGATGCAGTATGGAGGGTTGGCAGGGGTTGGGTGTTGTTTGCACCCCCAGATGCAGTATGGACGGGTGGATGGTTGGAGGCACGCCCCGGTGGGTCCAGAGTCTGCTTCAAATGAAAACTCTTCTCGAGCGGCAACACCGCCCCCTGCTTTTCATTTCCGAGTAAGAGAACTGTTTGTATCAGCTTGCGTGCCTACGTACCTTGCACAGGATGCTCCTGAAAAATCGAAATTTGGTCATCTCTGATATAATCAAGCCATTTCAAGAATTTGCCGCCGCTGAAGGGACCGATCGCTACTCCTAGGACATTGGATGTTATACCGTCATATCCCAAGTTTTTCTTAAATTTTGAAACCAAGTATTATTTGTTGGACTTTCCTGTTCCTATACTTACTTACCTTGATTATTATTACCTTATTCCTGATAGTGGGGAGTCTAGCTGTGTTAATTTCGTTTATGCTAATTTCACAGTTCACATCATGATGTAGCATTGTGGTTTCACGATCGAGTAATTTATGAAAAAGAAAATAATATTATTGACGAAAATAGCTCGATCGAAAAATAATGACCCTCGCACTAAACTATATACTTATGAATTTCAAAAGACATAAGTATATTTCAGAACAAACAAATATCCAACAGTTTCCTAAGAAAGCTGTCATGAAGAACAAACAGCATTGTGTCTACATCCAAAATATTGCAGTGCTATTGTTTCATTCAGCTTTCGATGGGAACAGTTTGTACCGTTTAACAGGATCGGTCACATGATACCGCGGGTGGAGGGGGTCGAGAGGGAGGAGAGGGAGGAGAGGGAGGAGAGGTTATCTCCTCACGCTCACACTCGTTACCGTAATGCCTTAACAACGTAAAAGCCCTATAGCACTACACCAGCAGTCACTAACAGCCGTAACAGCGAACTAAGCTCCCAAGTTTGAATGGTTAAGTGAACGTTATACTTGCACACTTGCACCTACGTGTTCTCACCCATATCAGCTCCCAAATGGCTAATTAACGAAAAATGAGCTTTGCTCTAACTTTAAATTGCTTTCTATTTACGTGTTTGCTCTCTCAATGCTCACGATTAGCTTGAGCTGGTGAGCACCTTGACATTTGTGAACTGCTCAACAGTTGAAGGAGTATAAAAGACTCCGCCCATCTAGCCTTAGAGTAGGATAGAGAGCTTGGCCAGCTGATTGGATATACGATGTTGTATAGATAGAAATGTCAAAGTTAGGCAATTAAATAAGACACAAATAATTACGTACCAGAAATCAGTGATAAAGGAAATCACTCAAGTTAGCGGACTAATTTAATTTCAAAAGTATGAACACATTGTACATTTCGAGGTGCATCTTTAGGAGAGGACGAGCAGCAGCAGCAGCAGCAGCTTCGTTTTGCCGAAAAGGCTGATGACGTGATTGGGACAGTGAATGGGCTGCAGTCCTGCACTGCGGTGCTCTGTCAGCTCTCAGACTGAGCTCTCGACCCTCAGCTCACTTAGGGGTAGAGCTGCAGGCAGACACTTTAAAAACCATTCTCCACAAGATTACACACTCATCACTTGGGGGGGGGGGGGGGGGGGGGGGGTCAGAGTTTCAAAAGTTTTCCACCTCACTCAGAAAATGAAGAAAGTGCATTATTCCGATTATCCCTCGGGGCTTTCAAAAGTTGTGTCATTTTCTGGGTTACCTATACACCAGCCAGTGGTTAGAGGCTGTTTAGTGAAATTGTCGGGTCAGCAGCCAAAACTGTGTCCACAAAAATTGATACTATAGTCACAATGGATATTTTGGCAAGATCCCCTGCAGAAACCTGTTTATACTTGCGTCTGCACACGTGCGCATGATAGCAAAATGATATTTTGGACGGGCCCCGAGGGGAGGATAGTCGCCAATATGCTGAGACGATGAAGAGTTTGGGAAAGTTGGTGAGGAGGGTTGGGGGAAGGTTCAGTTTCAATGCGGCGGCGGCGTCTCCTGGGGGCTCTGCCTTTTGAATTGTGCTTACGCGGCATTTGGCTCAACAGCCCATTGCCCCCCCTACCCCCATTGCTATTTGTGCGACACTTCTGCTAGGTAGTCCCCCCGCTCCTCTGCAATCAGACCTCTTCAGAGCTTTCAACTTTCTATCCCTAGAAAGGGTATTGTTAAAGTGACTCTCCCAGCCCCCAATGAATGGTATATGAACGGTAGGATGGTAGGAAAGTTTTTCAGATGTATAATGTCGTTCAAATATAATATTATACTCGTATGTCATCCATTTGTGAATAATGTAATGATATTGAGAAGTCATCGCCATGTTTGTCGGACACTTGCCACACCAGTGTATACTTCTGTATAAAATAATACGGCGGTGGCAAGCTATAGGATTTGCGTACCGTCTACAGGAGTTTGGTAAGTATTTGGACAGTGGTAATCTTACCCGCAATCATCCAATGTTTTTCTCGAAATCAAGCTCAACTTGGCGCCATTTTCTTGGGCAATATCCGGGTGCTGTCTCCCATCTGCTTCCCACCCTGGGGGCTAGGGTAGGGGAGCTGTCGACCTAAAACTTTCACCCCAGTTGATACCCCTCGTCGCGTGGTCAATCGTTGAGGGGGTGAGGGGGGGGGGGGTGTCCCGCCTCCTAGTTACTTTCTCACTAGCCATATTATTATTATGGTGGGAAAGTATTGTTTTCGTTTCGAAATCTGGTTTTGAGTTTTTCCACAATTCTGGAAGTCCCTCGGGTCAAATAAAGTTTTCTGGGAAAGATCTGCCGTCCATTCGTATTCGACGAAATTTGTTCGGACTTTTCTAAAAATCACAATGATTGGTATTTTCAAAATTGGGGGAATTTCGTTTATTCCAAGATATTATACGTCAAGGCCAATTTGCCACTGCATGATCCTGGATTATTCATCAATTACGATCTTTTTAGACCATTCACGCTTTGTGACGTTTTGTAATTTTTTTAACGTACTTGCCGATATTTTCAATGCCGCATGCAGAGTTACAAAATATCAAGACTAGGGATTCATTTTCTCACAAACTAGGGTTGAGTTTCAAAAAACAGTTTTGAGTGTGTAACTTATTGTGAATATTGTCAGTTACTTTATAAAAAGCGCCCTGCAAAACATCTTTTTGTGGCTGGACTGAAATTCAGCTGACACACAGTGCGAGCAGTGAGCACGTGGAGCTTCCTTGGGGGCCTTTACAAAATTAGCATTTGGAGCTGCCTCTGCCTCTGTGGGACTATCGAATACACTGCACCTATCTCTGGGATAACGGCATCGCCCATCCCCCATCAGCTATCGAGTCCCATTCAGCTCCATTGTCCGCTCCTCATCGTAAGCCTCCCCGCCCACCAAAAAAACCGTGGAATGGCCCTTATCTATTCATTTTTTAAGCCTCCAATATCAGCGATAAAAATGTTCGCCAGTTTCGGGAGAAAATATATTATTAAATATTGTGAATAAGTTCCACTATGATAGTGTTGAGTGTTGCTAGTCTTACTATGTCAGGTCACAGCAACCTTGAGACGTATTCGGTATACAATAATGGACAATTACGCCTCGCCCTGCCGATAACAGAGTGAGCTGTTCTGTAAATTTTGTATAAGGTTTATTTGCATTTTTCCACTCAGAAAAGGTGAAACTACACCAGGCTCTCCGGTAAAATTAGATCCATCCATCCATCATATCATAAAAAAAAAAAACTTTTTCGAATAAATAGGTTTTTGGCTATTTCCTTGACGATGTTGGTGAATTTTGTTCAGAATTTGTCGCTTTTGTGTGGCGGGTCACTTGAAAGTGTAATTATTATCGCAAGACATTCTGTACAGGTATATTCACAGTATCGAATTGCTCGGGAGCTGGGGAAGGAAATGGAGGCATATTTATGGTGTATGAGGTTAAGGCAAGAAGACATCGCAGTGGAGATAGAGACATTGCAGGATCGCGCGGGCGCTCGGGCTTTTCACAGATTTCATATCTCACGCGCAATCGTTCCGTGACTGCTCCCCATTTTAATGCTCCCTAATGCTCCCATCTATACTTCTTGGTCAGTACTACGTGTACTCGATGCTGGGTGCAATGCATAAGGAAATGTTGAGGCTTGAGGCAGCCAGCCTTGTTTCCACCGCAGTGCTGCCAGCTGCCATACGTCTGTAGTAGTTGCTCGTTGAGAGTCATATTGGTTATCCTGTCATCTGAGGGCTTATTGCGTCAGTCATTTCCTTAGACTTAGGCATTGCATCCAACTACATGTAACCTGTTGTGCATGCATTTCTAGCAATAGATACTAGAACGATTCACTGTTTGATACTTAGAACTCGCAAAATGTGGTGATTAATTCCTATTATGGCTTTCCATCATTTCTTATTGCCAGGATGATGCCTCCTCTTGAAAGCTATGTTTCTTGTAAGCTATGAAGATAGCCATTTAACTTTGCCTGATACGGAGGTGATCAGAAAATACTGGATGAGCATAGAAAGCTGTGCATTAGGGGCTGACCTCATGCATTGGTGGGGGGAGGGGGGCAGTAAAACGCAGGGCGCGCGAGGTTTACGTGCCCCCGTGTCCTCCTCTGCTACTGCTTACGATTTACGACCCTCTTTACCGCAGCTGACTGCGCCATTCCTGACTTCTTCCTCTGCTTCGATCCTTCTTTACAGGATGACCAGCAGGTACTGCCCCCTAGTAATCAGGATGATCAGCTCTCACCAACTTCCAGCAGGTAATACTGCCCCCTAGTGATCATGATGACCTATAGTAATCAGGATGACCAGCAGGTACTGCCCCCTAGTAATCAGGATGACCAGCAGGTACTGCCCCCTAGTAATCAGGATGACCAGCAGGTACTGCCCCCTAATGATCATGATGACATTGATGACCAGCAGGTACTGCCCCCTATAGTAATAGACACTATCGGAAAGTGGTGGGTTAGTTCGGTTTGCTTATCGGCGGATGTTGTACAAGGGAGTGAGTACAGCTGAGCGCGGCACGCAGGTATACAAAGGAGCAGGAGAGCAGGAGGACCCTCATAGTCCGGGGGCCCACGGGGTCTGTTCTTGACGAAGGGCAGGAAAAGGTTTGAGCCTGTGGAGCGATGGGGAGGCTCTGGTAGTTTCAGGAAACCTGAGTCTTACTGTCCGCCGTTGGGGCTTTTGGGGGCTACAAATTTTTTAAATCGTGAAATTTTCGGAAAAATCTGTCGAACGGGAGGACGAAAAATTTCACCTTCAGAAGATAGGGGGCATGCCCCAGTATATAAAAACCAGGAAATAAGACACTTCGGTTGGGGCTTTCTACCCTTAAGACGCAATCCAAAATCGGTGGAGACCGGAAAAATCTGTCGAACGAGTGGATAAAAAATTTCACCTGCAAACGATAGGGGCCGCGCCCTAGTATAGAAAAATCAAAAAATAAGACACTTTGGTTGGGGCTTTCATCCCTTAAGACGGGGTTGAAAATTTCGAAAAATTCGTCAGGACGAACGAGGGGACGATAAATTTCACCTGTGAACGATAGGGGGCATACCCTAGTATATGAAAATCAAGAAATAAGGCACTTCGGTTGGGGCTTTCTACCCTTAAGACGCAATCCAAAATTTGGCAAGTATCTCAAATTGTGCCGAAAATCAGCCCAAAAGGTACAAACACCAATCAGAGTAAAAATTCACCGTTAAACTCCAAATCTTATAGTAAGACACCAAATTGGGGGGCTTCTGGGCCTTAAATCACCCCTCAAATTTTGAAATGGGCGAAAAGTTACCCCAGAACTTGCTTAGTAAGTATGATATTGAGTTTTTTCTTGTTGCTATGAATTTGTCTTAATATTATCTACAACTTTTGTCTTGTAAAGTTTTTCGTCCGAAGTAACCTTTATCGCAGGGGGTGGAGGGTTGTAATTTCAAAACGCCGTAACTCCCTCAGTTGGTAAGATATCAATTTATTTCTTTTTGTTTTAAAATTGAGTTATTATTGTCTATAACTTTTGTCTAAAAAAGTTGTTCGTGAAATCACTTTCTGTCAAGGGTGGGGGTTGAAATTCCATATCGCAATATCTCCGTTATTATATGAGTCGGAAACAACTGAAAATTGTCTTATTCTACATTCTTCATGATTTTGCACTGCACTTGATGGATCAATATAAATTTAGTAAAAATCCTATGGCTATCGGGCATACCGTAAGGAATTTCTTCAAATTTTGGTATTTTCATCTATATAAACACTACTACTGTTCCGTAAATGGGATGAATCAGTGGTACAAAACGTAATAAAAGCGTCCAGAACGCTAACTTGACCGAAAATTACAATCCTGTACTCCCCTACCAGTCTACCGCTTCTCCTTTGGCAGGGTGTGTGACCTTATACTACTCTCCAGGGCAGAAACATAGCCTAAACTGGCCCTTAAGGAGCAATAACAGGTTCACTAATGCTCTTAACTAATGCTCTTAAGAGCATTAAGTCTGACTCTAGCTTACGAAAGCACTGAAAGGTTTCACCCAGGCACTGGAAAGCAGTGACAGATCTTATTTCGGCTCCTGAGAGCACTGTCAGGTCCCCCTATGGCCTCGGAAATGTATAGCAGGTCGCCGGCGAGGTATGTCTGGTCTCATCTTGGCTCTGGAGAGCCCTGTCAGGTTATACTGTGGCTCTGGAAAGCCATGCCAGGTCTTAGTTCGGCTCTACAGAGCGATGGCAGGCTGCACTGTGCCTCTGAAAAGCCATACCAGGTCTCATTTCGGCTCTGGAGATTGATGACACGTTGCACAGTGCCTCTGGAGAACAGTGACAAGTTTCATTTTGGCTCTGGAGAGCGATGAGTGGTTGCACTGTGGCTCCGGAAAGCTATATCAGGTCTCACAGTGGCTTTGGAGACCTATAACAGGTTTTACTGTGGCTCTTGAGAGCACTGTCAGGCTGCACTGGGCCTCTGAAAAGCAATGCCTGGTCTCAATTTGGCTCTAGATGTCACTTTAAGGTCACTTACGAGCCAGAACAAGACCTGTCATACAGCTTCACAGCCGCAGTAACACCTGACAGGGTGTTTGTACCTTTTGGGCTGATTTTCGGCACAATTTGAGATACTTGCCAAATTTTGGATTGCGTCTTAAGGGTAGAAAGCCCCAACCGAAGTGCCTTATTTCTTGATTTTCATATACTAGGGTATGCCCCCTATCGTTCACAGGTGAAATTTATCGTCCCCTCGTTCGTCCTGACGAATTTTTCGAAATTTTCAACCCCGTCTTAAGGGATGAAAGCCCCAACCAAAGTGTCTTATTTTTTGATTTTTCTATACTAGGGCGCGGCCCCTATCGTTTGCAGGTGAAATTTTTTATCCACTCGTTCGACAGATTTTTCCGGTCTCCACCGATTTTGGATTGCGTCTTAAGGGTAGAAAGCCCCAACCGAAGTGTCTTATTTCCTGGTTTTTATATACTGGGGCATGCCCCCTATCTTCTGAAGGTGAAATTTTTCGTCCTCCCGTTCGACAGATTGTTAGGTACAGATTAGGTAGGTATCGAAATAATAAGGATGATTAATATGTTGCCTGACTCAGTGTGTCAGACTGCTGACTTCATGGCTGTGGTATGTCAACTTGAGCCTGAGTGACCTGGTAAGGGCACCGGTCTATGTCACTTAAGCAGAGGTTAGACATTTCCACCGCTAGGAGCAGCACCTCTCGGACAGACAATTAGGGCAACTCTTCAGGCCTTAGGTCGGTATGACAAAACCGAATGCTGAGGTCTGAAGAGGGGCATTCGGCATTCGAGGGGCATTCAAGATTCAAGGGGCAGTAAGTGGATTTCAAGATTGATACGAGCAGCGAAGTCCGAGTCGAGATGGGTCTACTCCCTTTAATGTAAGTTATTTTAATATTATATAAATATTTATTGTGTATGCTACTAATATATTATGATGAGTATTAAATGATAACCCCGTATGGTCCATACACGCCTCCCGCCCCACTTAGGTGTTACTATACATAACATCTGGTGGCAGCGGAAAAGCTGAAAAGCGTTTTTCTCCTGCATTGCTCTTCTTATAGAGCAATGTTTGGAGCACGGACCGGGGAAAAGGTCCATTGGACCAATGAGGCTAATTTGTTTTAAATGTAGGTTATTTAGTATTGTTTTATTTTTAGGTAGGTTATTTCTTTGTGATTTATAGGTAATTGATATTTTTTTGTATTACGGGAATTTTTTGTAACTGGTTATGATTATTTTGAACTGACCTATGTCACGAGACTATTATAGACGAGACAGAACATACGACAGACAAGACCGAGACAATAGGGACGGTTACTATACAAGGGAACAATGGGATAGAAGAAATCACAGATACGAAAATTCTAATAGTTATTACGAAAGGGATGATTATTATGAAAGGGATGAGTATTACAGACATGACGGCTACCACGACAAACTTTATGATAATTACGAACAAGAGGAGTATTACCGAGATGATAGGTCCCCTGAACGTAGGGTAAATGATCAAAGCTCAGAACAGTGCCAGAAAAGTTGCGTTCCAAAGCCAGAGACAAAGTCTTTAGAAGAGTGCACATCGCTGGTTAAACTTATTATTATTAGTGACCAGAAAAGAGGTCAAGTGCAGTGCCGGCAAGTCAGCAAGTCAACGGTAAAGCTGAACTCGCACCTAGATTTGCGGACCTTGCCGGAGTGCTATTACGAGGATAACCTCAGCGAGGAAGTCCTTGCTAACCGCCTCGAGTTTTGGCAATATGTCGTGGGGATATGTACCCAAAATGAGGTCGAAATTACTTTAAATCCCCCAAAGCAACAGCAGGAAGTTGCAAGCTGGAATAGGTTAGAAAATAAGTTAGACATTAGGAATGATATTAATAGGATTGGGAAAACCGTAGAAATTAAGAAGCCAGAAATTTTGTGTTTAGCTTCAACAAATAGTTTAGTAGAAGTTAAGTGGGAAACTGTTTCTGAATTAGAAATAAGCGAAGATTTTTTTAGCCCGATAGTTCAAGGGACTTTATTGCTTGAAATTGAGGAGAAAAATGAAATTTTGGTATCACAGTGCGAGACGGGCGTTTGTGAAATTGTCGTAGAAAATGTGTGGGAAAATGGTATTGAACTTGAACCAATTGAGGAATTTTCATACTCAAATGTAAATGGTAGATTTTTGCAAGCAAATAATGAGGAAAATGAATTTGAGGTTAGGGTATCACAAGTTGAGACGAGTGTTTCCCAGCTCATCACAGAAAATGAGTGGGAAAAGGTTACCTCACGGACTATCGAGATCGAGAAAATTCTTATTGACGCTCCAGTTTTCAAATGGCATAATACCCCAAAACTTGAGAGTGGAAAGAATCATTTCACGAATTTTAGGTTAGATAGCCTTGTAAATAATAATTTTCAAAATGAGTACAGTCAAATATTTTTTCGATTAGAAAGTGGTCGGCAGAATTTCAGGCTGTTGACCGACCTTCGTCCGCCGAGACCTTATGACGGGCGAAGCAACGTATGTAGGCTAAAACAGTGTAATGCGTAGACCGGCAGAAAAGGGCATGAGACCATCGAAATTCCGCAAAGGACTGTACTCACTATTTTACGTACTCCCGTGTACCTATTTCTTTATTTTTAGATAGCAAAGTTGGGTAATAATTAATGTAATGATAGAATAATTAAAATGTATTTATATTTCAGCGATTAATTGTGGATTATGCTTTCAGATTTATCTTCTTTTATGTTTTGATGACACTTGAGCGCTATGAAGCGATTTGAAAATTTTATGACTGTTTAGTATGGAAAAAGAAGAGCCGAAATGGACATGATTTGGTTTGTATCGGCACAGGAGGACTCTGCTGGTCATGAGGACTTGAAACTGATATTTTTTTTTTGAAAATTGCCGGTTGAGCATTTTGATATTATGGTATAAACAGAACGTTGAAGCACATTGAAAGTTATTTGTCATTTTTTTGTTTTTGTTTTATTCTCTATGAGTTGTCTGTAGAGCAATTGGAGATTTGAGAATAAGTTAAATGATATTGAGAGACATAAGATGTTGTTTGCAGGAGAAAATTTGATTAATGTGGAGGATTATTGATAGTGGTAACCTTCTGAGACAAATGATAATAATACCTATGTGCTTTGGTTCGATTATTTTATTCATATGTGTGATGGTTTTAAGGTTCAACAACACGTTTTGGCAGCTTCTGCCTGTCAGTCATAAAGGGCTTCTACCACTGCTCCTGATGAGCGTCACAAGCCGAAGTCTCCACCCATTCAGAGGATCGCACCGGCATGCCATAGAGTCCACCAAGCGACCAGCGGTGTTGCTGATGCCTCCAAGCAAGAGGTCAGCTACGTCACCGTGTGGCGCGGTGCGGAATCGTGTGTGAGGGGCCGTCTCGTGCGGTTCCACATCGAGGTACCACTGGGGTGGTAAACGTTCAGCTGAGATACTGGAGCATGGGTGCGAAGGCAACATATTTCTGAGCTCGAGGAGCTCATTTTTTAAACAAAAGCTAAGTCTGGTTTCTTTAGTTGGTTGAAGTATCTAAGTACCTACTGATCAGAGTCCATATTATAGGTATATTTTTTTTTTTAAATTCTTGAACAAGTTTTGAATATTTCCTTTTGAAAGCTTACATATTGCTTTAAATTTCTATTAAGTTGGAATATTATTGATTTTATTTATTGGAGAGTTAGAATTTGGTTTATTGAAGTTTTTTTTACACGCCCGCTGTTATTTAAGTTATTTATGGTTGAAGTTATTGATTATGTATTGGTTGCTGCCCTTAGGTATTGTTTTGTAATAGAGATATGTGTGTATACTTAGAGTTAAACTTTTTTTTCATGATCGGAGTCTCTCATCGCGAGGCCAGGATCACGGGGGAGTCGGGAGGCTGCAAGACCTTCACCGGACTGGACCTCTCCCACTGACTGTACGCTGTTCCTGCTGCCCGCTGACCATGCACGAGCCCACTCCCAGTACTGCTAGCTGTGGAGTGGGAACCAATCGATGTCGGACGCCCTTGAAGGTGGAGCCGCGGTGCGGGGACCTCTCAAGCCCCGCCGGTCCACAAGGTGGGTCCACACCGCCGAAGCCACGCCGCCAGCTGAAGCGCCCAAGGCTGTCCAGTTGGAGCCGTCTTGCGGGGACCACTCCAGCCCCGTCGGCCAACTGCAGCAGCGCAAGGGGCGCTTTCCCGTTTGGTGTGCCAGGGAGGGCCACCACGAGCTGCGAGCGTGAGCGACGAAACATCGAGAGGTGATGACGCGATGAAGAGGTCAGCTACCACGCAACATCACCACGCAACCACTGGCCCAGCAGCAGCAAGCCGAACAGCCACTACAGTCAGCCAGTCCAGGTCCGTGCCATCGAAGTTTCTCCAGTTTCTTCCCACCGACTCCTTCTCTACTGATCCGTGAAGTTCGCTGGACTTTGTGTGAGAGAGAGAGACCTAGACTGTAAATTGTGGTATTGTTTGTTCTGTATTGTTTTTTGATAATAAAATGTATTTGGTTAGGTAGGGCAAGCAACCACCCCATTTCGAGGTACACTGAGTCGGAAGATTTTGCATCGGTTATAAAATTGAAATTGCCTCCGGCATTTTCAATTTTTTTTTAGATAGATGGAAATATGTTAGGTACAGATTAGGTAGGTATCGAAATAATAAGGATGATTAATATGTTGCCTGACTCAGTGTGTCAGACTGCTGACTTCATGGCTGTGGTATGTCAACTTGAGCCTGAGTGACCTGGTAAGGGCACCGGTCTATGTCACTTAAGCAGAGGTTAGACATTTCCACCGCTAGGAGCAGCACCTCTCGGACAGACAATTAGGGCAACTCTTCAGGCCTTAGGTCGGTATGACAAAACCGAATGCTGAGGTCTGAAGAGGGGCATTCGGCATTCGAGGGGCATTCAAGATTCAAGGGGCAGTAAGTGGATTTCAAGATTGATACGAGCAGCGAAGTCCGAGTCGAGATGGGTGCTAATCTGTTAATGTAAGTTGTTTATTTTATATTGTATTAATTTCATTGTTTATTTGTCTATGGTAATATATTATGGAAATATGAAACGTTAACCCCGTTATGGTCCATACACGCCTCCGAACCCCCCCAGCCTTAGCTAGGGGCTAGTGCTATGTCTTATTCATAACAAGATTTTTCCGAAAATTTCACGATTTAAAAAATTTGTAGCCCCCAAAAGCCCCAACGGCGGACAGTAAGACTCAGGTTTCCTGAAACTACCAGAGCCTCCCCATCGCTCCACAGGCTCAAACCTTTTCCTGCCCTTCGTCAAGAACAGACCCCGTGGGCCCCCGGTCTATCACCATTGTGTAGTGTGACAAAAGCCTCAGCCCTCAGAGCAACCTCTCTCTACTCTATACTCTATCCATACTTTCTCTCCCTCTCCCTGCCTCCTTTCCTCTTCAGCAGAGAAAACTTGAGAATTGAGGCTGAGGTGTGAACTGGATTAAGGAAATACCTCTTCCTAAAACACCTATACCTATACAATATACCACGCACACATCAACAAAATAAATGTTTCCGGCTACCTGAAAACGTAGAGAGCTTATAGGTACCAGTCACCACTACGTACACAGTCACTGCGATGGTGATAGCACTGATAACGGTATACTGTCTCACTACCGAAGCCAAAATGAAGCATGAAGCTACACGTCATTTGTCCTTCTGAGTTTTTCAAATAATTTATACGTAATAAACAAGTGAGGGAGGCGGTATTTCTCTATTTGAGGCTTATGTAAGCTGCATTGTTCATTTTTCCTTCATAGAACACCTGAGTGATTCATAATAAATGTAACATAAATTGGTGACTGTTTGGTCTTGCCGTCTGTGGTCGCCGGTGACTCATTTCTTGCTTGTTTTGTTGGTATTATAGAAGAATGGCCACAGTATATCCGTTTGTCCGCATTTGGCTGACTGGTTTCCACATGAACTAGAAATTTCCATTTTGAGACTGGATACTTGAGTGGCGAATGGGGGGGGGGGGGGGGCGATATGGGGATATGGCGTGACCCCTTCATGTTATGTCTTCCGGGCAGAGCTAATCATAATTTGTTGAATGGTGCATGGCAATCTTGGCATTGCTTTGCTCTCTGTCCTGATTATCACCATCACACATTACTTCACCCCGAGCCAAACCAAAATGATACACAAGCGTTGCACTTGACTTTCTCGCATTTTGAAGGTACCTGCGTGCGTACCAAACTAAATTGTACAGAATCGTAGAAAAGATTCATTTCCTCTCCCGTGAGGATTTTTGTCTGGTCCCTTCCCTGTATGATTCTACTCATGTATTATCTACTCCTACTCATCTTACTAATCCTACTCATGTATTATCTACTCCTACTCATCCTACTAATCCTACTTATGGATTCTTCAATTTCTCAATTGCTTTGTTTTGGGAATCACAACTATTTTCGGGTGGTGATTCACATGTCAGCCGAACTGAATCGTGTCCGAAATGAATCGGACCCGAAATTGAATTCGAGAAGTCAAATGTTGACAAACGCGTGATTCATTATCTCAAATCTCAAGACTGTTTTTACTTTCTCGCCCGTATGTAATACATGGGCTGATAAAGTTATGTTATCGTGCGAAATTTCGATTTTGAGATTTTCATTGTAGAAGGCGTTTCAGAGGTCCCAGATACCAAAAAAAGTGGTTTTTAGGTTATGTCCGTCCGACATCCGTCCGTCCGGATGTTCGTCTGTAGCGCGGCTATCACCAATCAACTGATTTGGCCCAAATTTGGAATATATGTGTCTAAAATCAGTTCCGAGATACTTTTTACTTTCTCGCTAGCCATATATGGCGAGAAAGTATTGTTTTCGTGCAAAATTTCGAAATTGAGATTTTGGGTTTCCCATGATCCTGGGGGTCCCCTGAGTCCAAAAAAGTGGTTTCTGGAAAAAGTCTGTCCGTCCGTCAGTCCGTCCGTCAGTCCGTGCAGTGCTCTAGCGCCTATACCGTTCATCCGATTTTGATGAAATTTGGTTTGGACCTGTCTAAAATCACTGCCGAGACAAATTTTTAAGGATTTTTTGATTGGTCAAAAATTGCGGCCGCTATTGTCAAAAAACCGCCAAAATAATTAAAAAATCGTGTTTTTGGTTAGTCGGACAAGCGCCGACGGTACACTTTTCAATCTATAACACTGAAAATTGGTAAGTGTGTTGACAAGTAGATGCTTCAAGGTCATTTGCAACTAAAATTGAATTGGTTGAAAATTACGGCTGTTCTGAACCAAAGTTCGATCCTTTCGGCGCCATTCACATATATTGACCGATTGTCATGAAATTCGGTACATTTGTTTAAAAGTAAGTAACTTAAACATTTGTCGAACAGAATTTTGTTATCTTGAAAATTACGGCCGTTTTTGTCAAAAAAGTGTTGAAAATGAGTTGAGAAGGAGAAACCACGTTTTTGAATGGTCGGAACGCATTTGGGACTACAGTAATAGAATGACAGCCATGAAACTTGGTAGGAGTGATCTCAGATAGATGCTCTTGGGTCATTTTCAACCGATTTTGGATTGCTTAAAAATTACGCCCGCAAAAAAATATCAAAAAAATCCGAAAAAAAAAATCATACGGGGCGAGAAAGTTAAGTGTGACTGTTGTCGGACCCTTTATTTAAAATAATTTTGATAGCTCAAAAATTACGCTCACTATTGTCAAAAAAGTGTCAAAAAAAAAATTAAAAATCGTGTTTTTGTCTACTCAAGACGCTTTTGACGGTTCGGTTACCTTCAAATTTTGCAGTTGTGTTCCCAGATAAATGCTCCAGGATAATTTTTATTATTTTTGATATGGGCCAAAATTGACCCATACGTGAAAACCCTGGCCCCATGAACAGTATTCGCCTGAATTTCTCAAAAATCTATAATCCTGTGCTAAATAACATAACTTACAGATTTGTTGAAGATCTTTTCAATCGATTCAAAATTGCGGCTTGCGGCCGATAATGACAAAATAAAGTCAAAAAGTGGAAAAAAAAGTCAGATTTGGCACTACACTAATGGAGCGGTAACCTTGAAAATTGGTGAAAGTGATCTCACATAGATGTTTAAGACTCTTTTTCAACAGAATTTTGATTTTCCAAATATTACGGCCGTTATAAACAAAAGAAGAAACAAGTAGTTTGCGCGTAAACCGAAACTTCACCGTTCAATGTAAATGCTTTAAATTCGGAATGCATATGCCTAAAATTATTAACTATTGGGGTGCAAAACATCTTTGTGATCGAATCACAAATTTTTCCAAAAAAAAAATTAATTACATAAAAAAATCAAATTTTTCGTTTTACAGGAGCGCAAAAAATGCGAGAAAGTCAAGTGCGACCATTGTCGGACCCTTTATTTATTACGGCCTGTCAAAGTTTCAGATGGCTCCGAAACCAAGATGGCGGCGAAGGTATCAAAACGTCTTCGATATTATGAAAGTAGGCATGCACGACTATCTGTCATTTCACGTTCATCTACCTATTACTCCCAGGTCCTCTATAATAGCGAAGAGAAATATGGTCACGCGGACGGTCGCCATTTTGAAACTATGGGAGCTAAGTGAAATCTGACAAATGACATAAGCTAGGCTTCCAAAGATCTTTCTTTTGATGTGTCACATGATATGTCTTTTCATTCGAAAATTCCGAGATCACACCCATGACCCCCCTGAAACTCCCCCTTACGGGCGCCTATGGTCAACGCCACTAATTTCTAGAAATAGATCACCCTCAACATAGATCGCAAAATTGTTATTTCATCCCTCTATCTTGTCCGGTTTCGCTGAAAAAGTAGTGGCACGGGTGAACTGAGGCACCCTGTATATCGGCACAGAATATCGGTTAAAGTTAAAGCGATACATCGTATTAAGGCAACAGTACAGGTAGTCAGATATATGCGGACGAAATCTGGTGTCAAGATAGGGAATATAGTTGTGCATGGCTGGACATTGTATTTCGTGATGATTTATTGGTGACCTCGAGTCTTCTTCTCACTGACAATGGCGCAAAGGGCGCCAGCAAAATGTCAGCACCTGACGCTGCCTCACCTGCTGACGAGCAAAGTTCATACAACAAATGTCACCCTCACACTCATTGCTCATTAGTATTCTATTAGTCTACTCATTACCACATCACAAACATCAGTCATACTCATTATTACCACATCACAAACATCAGTTATACTCATTACCACATCACAAACATCAGTCATACTCATTATTACCACATCACAAACATCAGTTATACTCATTATTACCACATCACAAACATCAGTCATACTCATAACCACATCACAAACATCAGTCATACTCATTATTACCACATCACAAACATCAGTCATACTCATTACCACATCACAAACATCAGTCATACTCATTATTACCACATCACAAACATCAGTCATACTCATTATTACCACATCACAAACATCAGTCATACTCATTACCACATCACAAACATCAGTCATACTCATTATTACCACATCACAAACATCAGTCATACTCATTACCACATCACAAACATCAGTCATACTCATTACCACATCACAAACATCATTCATACTCATTATTACCACATCACAAACATCAATCATACTTTTTGACACATCACAAGTCATGCTCTTTACTACACCACAAACAACTCGTAGCTGCGTGAACTAGGGCTCATTTGACAAACTGAGAAGTTAATGATGGTTGGTGAGCACTGCGGTGTGGAGTTATATTGTGACTGTAAAATTGCAACCCTTATTCTGATTTGGGGTGAATGGGCTGGGGTGAGGGGGTGCAATATCCTCTGCCCGAATACAGGGCAAATGCAAATGCAGATCCGGCTTTCGGGAGGTTCGGGGGTTCGCGTGTTTCCTGGCAAGAGAGCCAACACGCAGCCTGCTCCCTCTGCACCCTCTAAACTAAACCCTCTACTTCATTCTCATCACTTTTCTGCCAACCACCAACCAGCAACCACCCTCGATATCCGAGTGGGTGGTTGGCTGCCAGCCGGTCACACTGCGAGTGGGTGGTTGTCTGCCAGCCGGTCACACTGCGAGTGGGTGGTTGTCTGCCAGCCGGTCACACTGCGAGTGGGTGGTTGTCTGCCAGCCGGTCACACTGCGAGAGTGGGTGGTTGTCTGCCAGCCGGTCACACTGCGAGTGGGTGGTTGTCTGCCAGCCGGTCACACTGCGAGTGGGTGGTTGTCTGCCAGCCGGTCACACTGCGAGTGGGTGGTTGTCTGCCAGCCGGTCACACTGCGAGTGGGTGGTTGTCTGCCAGCCGGTCACACTGCGAGTGGGTGGTTGTCTGCCAGCCGGTCACACTGCGAGTGGGTGGTTGTCTGCCAGCCGGTCACACTGCGAGTGGGTGGTTGTCTGCCAGCCGGTCACACTGCGAGTGGGTGGTTGTCTGCCAGCCGGTCACAAGAGTTCCATCACGATCCTATCAAAGTTTCTCTTATCCGCATTCACCTCTGATATGTTCAGCTTCGAGGTAGTTCGGAAACATGTAACGGTTTAAAAACCTGTCGTTCGGGATCTCACTCCTTGACCGGCTACTATGGGGGGTTCCAAAAGTTTCGGAATATTATTGTTTATTGTTTGCTAATTTTAAAATTTATCGTATGGCGTAAAGCTGGTTTTTTTCTTTTCGGGGCCTGAAATTACCAATTATAATGAAGGCCTAATTTAAAGAGGGGCATGGGGTGAGGCCCCGAGCGGCTGCATGGAGCATTTGGAACCTGCACTTTCTTTTGAACTAACTTCCAAATTTTCCCTGTATATACTGTATCCCCAGTCCATGTTATTAAATGAGAACCCTCCTCAAGATCTTTCCTCTAAATGGAGTAGGCGATTATAAACAGTAGGGCCCCATCTTGTTTGTTCTAGCGCAGTATCTGGGTATAGGGAGTTGGTGTTTTGTCTAGCGCAGTATATGGGTATAGGGAGCTGGTGTTTTGTCTAGCACAGTATATGGGTATAGGGAGCTGGTGTTTTGTCTAGCACAGTATATGGGTATAGGGAGCTGGTATTTTGTCTAGCACAGTATATGGGTATCCGACCAAAAACACTCCGTGTAAAAAACACAGCCAAGTTTATAACCCTCCAAAAATTAGCCTAACTCAACAGCCCTTAAAAGGGTTTGATATCAAAAATGATGGCCAAGTTCTCCACATTCCCGCCACCACTCGGCCCCCAAAATTAGTGATATCACTTATTACAGGGCCAAGTCCTTGGCGCAAATCACGTAAGCCTCACAGCCGGTCATAGAAACAGACTTTAAGGTTGGATGGGGGCTGGAAGGGGTATTGGAAAACGGTATCCTACAGAGCAGGCATTTCCATGAAGAAATTTGTCGCCAACATCCTTGTGATTCGCGCCAAGAACTTGGCCCTGTAATAAGTGATATCACTAATTTTGGGGGCCGAGTGGTGGCGGGAATGTGGAGAACTTGGCCAACATTTTTGATATCAAACCCTTTTAAGGGCTGTTGAGTTAGGCTAATTTTTGGAGGGTTATAAACTTGGCTGTGTTTTTTACACGGAGTGTTTTTGGTCGGATATCATATAATTTTTGTAAGGTGGTACAACAGTTTCTACCAGTAGGTAAAACAACAATTGGCTGTCGAATAGACTCAAATTTTCTTGCCATACCTGGAAAGTACCTACCAGTACCTGAAAATCAGTTCCCTGTCAACCCTACACAAATTACCAATATCATACCTGAAATACCTGAAAAATACCTACTCGTACCTGAAAACAAGTTCCCTGTCGATTATTCACAAATTACCTTCTCATACCTGAAATGTACCTACTCGTACCTGAAAACAAGTTGACAGTCGAATGTAGTCAAAATACCTTGCCATACCTGAAAAGTACCTACCAGTACCTGAAAACCAGTTCCCTGTCAAATCTACACAAATTGTTATCCCATACCTGAAATGTACCTACTCGTACCTGAAAATAAGTTGCCTAATGAATCTACACAAATTACCTTCCCATCCCTGAAAGTATAGTGCCTACTCGTACCTGATGCCTGAAAGTAGTACGTAATCGTACCTGACAGGAACAAGGAGACATATACACATTTCACAACATTGGAGGTAAGTAGGTAGGTATTTATTGTTAGGACAAGGAGCAGGAGGCAGTGTTTGTTGTTTTGTAAATATCTGCCATAAGTTAGTAAATGGGAACTTTGAATCGAACCTGAACCTATAATACTGAAGGTACTTCGGGTTTGCGATTTTTCTGGGTGTCCACGGGATGGTACCTACAAGTGCGCCGAGTTTCAGCTCTATCGCACTGCTGGAACATGCTAATAATTTGTATAGGTGAGTCAGTGAGTGAGTCAGTGAGTCAGTGAGTCAGTGAGTGACCCTCAAAAACAGCTAAGTTTGGGATGTCACTGCTCAGGTACGGTTGGACGTAGAAGTTTGAAATTTAATTTTGGAGGTCCCGTGGGATCCTACTACAGGAGAAGGGTACCCACTGTTCGAGCCACGCCCCCTTGCCTCCTGTAGAGAGGCACGAAAAGTGCACAACTCTGGTTCCTGTATAACATGCTGGCAGTGCTCGAGGCTTTGTCGCGCTTTCCTTTTCTTTAAAACTTGGCTGCATGCACTGCCGTGCATGTTGATAGGGAGCTGGTGTTTAGTCTAGCACAGTATATGGGTATAGGGAGTTGGTGTTTTGTCTAGCGCAGTTTATGGGTATAGGGAGCTGGTGTTTTGTCTAGCGCAGTATATGGGTATAGGGAGCTGGTGTTTTGTCTAGCACAGTATACGGGTATCCGACCAAAAACACTCCGTGTAAAAAAAACAGCCAAGTTTATAACCCTCCAAAAATTAGCCTAACTCAACAGCCCTTAAAAGGGTTTGATATAAAAAATGTTGGCCAAGTTCTCCACATTACCGCTATCACTCGGCCCCCAAAATTAGTGATATCACTTATTACAGGGCCAAGCCCTTGGCGCTAATCACGTAAGCGTCACAGCCGGTCATAGACACTGGCTTTAAGGTTGGATGGGGGCTGCGGTCCGGGGGTATTGGAAAGCAGGTATATGACAAAATATGTCGCCATCATCCTTGTGATTCGCGCCAAGGACTTGGCCCGGTAATAAGTGATATCACTAATTTTGGGGGCCGAGTGATAGCGGTAATATGGAGAACTTGGCCAACATTTTTTATATCAAACCCTTTTAAGGGCTGTTGAGTTAGGCTAATTTTTGGAGGGTTATAAACTTGGCTGTTTTTTTTACACGGAGTGTTTTTGGTCGGATATCATATAATTTTTGTAAGGTGGTACAATACCTGAAATACCTGAAAACCACCTACTCGTACCTAAAAATGAGTTCCCTGTCGAATCTCCACAAATTACCTTCCCATACCTGAAATGTACCTATTCGTACCTGAAAACAAGTTGACTGTCGAATGGAGTCGAAATACCTTGCCATACCTGGAAAGTACCTACCTGTTCCTGAAAACCAGTTCCCTGTCAAATCTACAAATTATTATCCCGTACCTGAAATATACCTACTCGTACCTGAAAATAATTTGCCTGACGAATCTACACAAATTACCTTCCCATCCCTGAAAGTATAGTACCTACTCGTACCTGATACCTGAAAGTAGTACGTATTCGTACCTGACAGGAACAAGGAGACATATACACATTTCACAACATTGTAGGTAGGTAGGTAGGTATAATTGTTAGGACAAGGAGCAGGAGGCAGTGTTTGTTTTGTAAATATCTGTCATAATTTAGTATGGGAAATTTGAATCGAACCTGAACCTATAATACTGAAGGTACTTCGGGTTTGCGATTTTTCTGGGTGTCCACGGGATGGTACCTACAAGTGTGCCGAGTTTCAGCTCTATCGCACTGCTGGAACATGCTAATAATTTGTATAGGTGAGTGAGTGAGTGAGTGAGTGAGTGAGTGAGTCAGTGAGTGACCCTCAAAAACAGCTAAGTTTGGGATGTCACTGCTCACGTACGGTTGGACGTAGAAGTTTGAAATTTAATTTTGGAGGTCCCGTGGGACCCTACTACAGGAGAAGGGTACCCACTGTTCGAGCCACGCCCCCTTGCCTCCTGTAGAGAGGCACGAAAAGTGCACAACTCTGGTTCCTGTATAACATGCTGGCAGTGCTCGAGGCTTTGTCGCGATTTCTTTTTCTTTAAAACTTGGCTGCATGCACTGCCGTGCATGTTGATAGGGAGCTGGTGTTTTGTCTAGCACAGTATATGGGTATAGGGAGCTGGTGTTTTGTCTAGCGCAGTATATGGGTATAGGGAGCTGGGGTTTTGTCTAGCACAGTATATGGGTATAGGGAGGTGGTGTTTTGTCTAGCACAGTATATGGGTATAGGGAGCTGGTGTTTTGTCTAGCACAGTATATGGGTATAGGGAGCTGGTGTTTTGTCTAGTTGCTACATTTGATCCCCTCACCCCTCTACTACTACTACTGCCAATTTAATCTCCCTTTTCAGTTAAGCGTATAATTTTTGGCAGTTTTGAAATCAGGTCTGATAGCGGCGAAATTTCTGTAAAACAGAATTACCAATGCAGTGGCGTAACTAAGCATTTTCGAAGGGGGGGCGGCTTCGCCTCACTGGGCCCCCCCCCACCCCACCCGGCCCCCCCCCCCCCCCCCACCCCTGCAGTAAATATCTTTTTTTCGTCCAGTTGCCTTGGCTATAAACCTCTTTGACGTCTCCTGCAGACGCCTCACCTCAAAAACAACACCAATTAATCGAGCGAGCAAAGCGAGCGAGAAAAAATTTTGAGATCCAAATAGTTAGCTGGGATAAATTACCAACTATTTGGATCTCAACCGGAAAAAGAAACCAGTAATCGAGCGAGCGAAGCGAGCGAGAAGAAAATTTGAGATCCAAATACATTTTCCATAACAGTTAGCAGGGATAAATCGTTTATTTATTTATTCATTTGCCTTTTATAAACCGTGCCAACCGATTACGGCAGGCCGCACTGAACCCCGACAAACGAAGTCAGTAGGTATAATCGAATGGCGAGCGAAGCGAGCGAAAGGAAAATTTTATCAAAACATGCAGCTGTTTTAAATCTAACATAGGAGCCTTCGGGCCCGCAGGCCCCGGCCCCCTGGGGCCCCCGGCCCTCCGGGTTCCCCGGCCGCCTGGGGCCCCTGGGGCGGACCGCCCCCCCCCAAATTACGCTACAGCAATATAGTACTGAACTTTGGGATATTTTTAGGGCAGCCCCTCACACCTTGATTCAGGTTAGATTTCGTTTGTTTTGCTTTGAAGGACCAAAGGACATATTTTCCAACGCCTTGTTTTGCAATAGTGATGTGAGTTTTCGTGACTGAATGGATTTGCGGTAGGTCGGGTAGGTTGAGCGTTATGATCACAGGTCAGAATTTAATCTTGGATCTGGCAAGTGCGACAGTGACAGTGGTGTTTTGAAAAAATGCCAACTCCAGTTATAAATTGCTGGTTTTCAACTCTCGAAATCAGCATTCTTGTTTGTGGCAACTTTCCCTTTTTGGACAGAGTTTCCCCGTCATAACTTATATTGGAGCGCAAAAAACTGGCTCCTCCACTCCTCTCTCACGACATGTTTTCTAGTTTGGTGTTTGCTGGAAGGAGATCTGGATTTCTACAGTTGTACCACTCTCTTTCTTCCCCTTTTTAGGAGAATTGAAAATGTATGCAGATTGTGTTTGGAGGTGGAGGGCGTGGTCGTGCGGACGTGACCTGTCTCACAACTACCTTTCCAAAGGGAAGTAGCGCAGCGCGCAGAGAGCTACCACCAAGGAATACTTTATACAACCAGCGAGATTGGAGCCATCTCAGCTTGTCATAGCTATGCGATGTTTATTCTAGTACTTTAACTGAAAATTTTGAATGGCTTTCTCAAATTAGCATAGTGTGCTATATATATATACATATATATATATATATCTAGGTCCTGTATACCTATAGTGTTACCTAAAAGTTGACTCAAGTGTTATCCTCTCGAAAAGAAACGTTGGTGCCACAGTCCGCCCGAAGATCAAGAGAGTGATAGTTATTTTTGTGGAAAATTCACTCGTTTTCAGTGTTACTCAACTGGTTTATAACGTTAAAAGGAAATTTTTCGGAACTAGAAATATCAGTACAGCAAGGAACGGTAATAATCTGCACTCAAGTCACTGTACAGCAAGGAACGGTAATACAAGTCACTGTACAGCAAGGAACGGTGATAGTCTGCACTCAAGTCACTGTACAGCAAGGAACGGTAATACAAGTCACTGCATGTACAGCAAGGAACGGTGATAGTCTGCACTCAAGTCACTGTACAGCAAGGAACGGTAATAGTCTGCACTCAAGTCACTGTACAGCAAGGAACGGTAATAGTCTGCACTCAAGTCACTGTACGTGTGTTCTTTGTTTACAATAGAAAAGTCAGTCGGTCTTAACTAACACCGACGTCATGCAAAGAGACATAATATTATATTTGACAGTAAACTTATTCTGTCGGCAAGAGGCAAGGGTCGTCAGCATGGACGTAATCTGGGGGGGGGGGGGGGGGGTGGCCTGAAATCTGTCTCCTCGGATGAAGTGAATTTGAAATAAAGGGTCCGACAATGGTCTCACTTGACTTTCTCGCAATTTTTACGCCCATCGAAAATTTTGATTTTTTTTTAAGTCAATTATTTTTTTTGGCCAGAATTTTACCTTCTTCTGAAAAATATTTTGCAACACGCTGGACAACAATTCTAGACACATGTGTACCGAATTTCAAACATAATATCCGTCAAACAGTGATCACGTAATTGAAAATTTATTGAAAACGACCTCGAAGCATCTATCTGAGACCACTTTCACCAATTTTTAAGAAAATCCGTCGATTAGCGTTGTTGCAAATGTGACCTAACCAATCACAAACGTGACTTCCATTTTTGGAAAATTTTCCTACGATAATGTCAATATTGGCCATAATTATTACGTTAGAAAATTTCGTTCGGTAAAACTTCAAACAAGGTTAAAGTACACCTCCCTACCAATTTCTATTGAAATCGGTTGAACAGTGCCACCGGAGTGATGAGTGATGACCAACACGTTTTGGCCAAAACCGTGCCAAGTTATTAGCCCACCTCCAAATGGTTGTAACTGACCTAAAAACATCTATTCAAAAACACTTTTACAAATTTTCAAGGTTCCAACTTGATATAGATAGCCTCCAGCCCTTCCTAACTGTCAAAAAACACGATTTTTTGCCTTTTTTTGACAATAGCAGGCGCAATTTTTGAGTTATCAAAATTTATCAAAAAACATGTCTACATTAGGATTAGGTACCTACATACCGAATTTGAGCAAAATCGGATGAACCCTACCGACTATTGGCTTGCTTGAACCTTGCCCCCCCCCCCCCTGAAAAAAATGAGATTGCGCGCCTGGTCGTCAGCAGAGGGCCTATCTTGCATCTGCAGTCGCAACCAAAATAAGCCAACCTATAGTGATCGGTGGGTGCATACTGGCTGTTGCAAGATTGCGGGAAGGGGTATTCTTTTATGCCCAAAGTGCCGTTGTTAAGTGGGTGCTATTTTGGTATAAGTATAAGGTGTTAAGAAAAGCAGAAGGTTCTGGCTGTGTTAGAGTTTGTTCGGAATGTCTGTAGAAAGATAAATGCGTGACGCGTTCGGAAGTTAGTTTGGTGGCAAGTTGCGGAGTTTTGCCGGATTTTCGCGCTGATCCCTGTTTGGAATGGATTGCTATTAGCATCAGGTTCGGCTTGGCTCGCTAGCTTCCAGTTTGCCGTTCGTGAGCCTGTACGGCTTACCATCAAGATTTACCCGATTCCACTTGAGCTGAAAACTTTCATCGCGTTGGAGTATTGTATAGTTACGCTGTATGCTCTGCTTCCATGTCATCGCGTTGGAGTATTGTATAGTTACGCTGTATGCTCTGCTTCCATGTCATCGCGTTGGAGTATTGTATAGTTACGCTGTATGCTCTGCTTCCATGTCATCGCGTTGGAGTATTGTATAGTTACGCTGTATGCTCTGCTTCCATGTCATCGCGTTGGAGTATTGTATAGTTACGCTGTATGCTCTGCTTCCATGTGAACGGAGCTTTAACACTCAAAATGCAATGCTGTTTTATGACTACTCTGTGCAAACTGTTAGGTATTCATGTGTTCTGAAAGAGGGTTATCATTTCGATGTCAAAATAGGAGTTTATCATGTCATTTCACGATTGACAAATTTTTATATTTACAAATAAATTCATTCGATCGTGTATAATGTAATGATGAAAAATTGTCTTAATATTGGGTGAGGTAAGCTTTAGTCATATGTTTCACTACGTAATCATTTTGTTTGATTGTTAACTGGGATTGGTATAGACCGTCTGGCCTTAGAAGTTTTCAGGTTTAGCATGATAATATGAGAAGTAATGCATTAGGGATGCGGGGCTCTGCCCATGATCTGGTTGGATCCAGGATCGGGGAGGCAGGATCAGCAAGATCAGCAGAATCACCGAATTCCGTAATGGTGTCATGACGTAATCATGTCCTGGGGCAATGGTGTCGTTATAGTCAAACTGCCTTGCGAATTTCACTCCATGAATAACCTCTATCTCTACCTATATAGTCTACCTGACTACCTCTTTGTAGTTTTGACTTCCTCTCTCTGACTACTCCTCTATACCTGATTATTCTATAGCTCTGACTGACTACTTCTATCTGATACTTCTCTGCCTGACTACCTGTACCCTGTACCTGATTATACCTCTGACCTCTGACTACAGTGACTACGACTACTTCTCTACCTGATACTTGTCGATACCTGACTACCTTTACCTGACTGCCTCTATGTGACTACCTGTACCTGATTATACCTCTGTCTACATGACTTTTTCTCTACCTGACTACCTGACTACTCCTCTAAGCAGCAGAAGTTAGTGTTGGATACACGTTGTTGTTGACCAGTCTCCTTTATGTCTCGTGTTATATATATGTATACCCATAGTCATGGCTCATTTACGATGGGTCCTCTTGATTCCCCCCCCCCCCCCCCCCCCCCCCGTAAAACTGTTTTGCGAAGGGATCGAAAAGAGAACATAACCCTAAAGTAGGTTTAAGGGAAGGGGCTGATTCAGCAGCATGGAGCGTGAAATAGCTGTACAGCTGTCCACGTCTGACAAACCCAGCCTGACAAACTACCCCTCGTCCCTCCTCCCCACCTCCCACCCTATTTTTATGCTCCACAAAATAATGAAAACATTTTTTCAAATTTAACAAAGCCTTCTCGCTCGTGTACAGCATGCAGTATCATCAAATTTCACGCCTTTCCTTCTTTTGCTTACATGTTTTTCCTCACAGGCAGTATTTTCACTTGGCTGCGACTTCAAGTTGCTCATTTTATAACTGAAGTTTACGAGGGGGTTCCACTGAATATCAGTTAAAATGATACTCGGTGATATTTTACTTTTTGCAAAACGAAACCCTTTTGTTAGACATATGATAGGTAGTAGTTACTGTAGTAGCACCGCGTCATCTGAGCAGATGCTTTGTGTATTATGAAACCAATTAAGGGGTGACCGTACTTTCGTGGGTCATGTCAACCCCCAATGCAATAATTTGTTGTAGGTAATTTATAATATACCATTTTTATACTGTGGTCTGTGGTTTACTATGTGGTGCCAGATAAACTCAGTGCTCTGTGCATGAGAGAGAACGCGATACTAACAACAAAAACTGCTCAAAGCTGTTCAGCAAAAACTGCTTAGGAGATTCATGCAAAAAAGGGATTTGCTGTAAGAACCTTAAAGGATGAAAGTACAGTATCCCCTTAAAAAGATGAGGTTGGCTGTTTGGCATGTGTTGACACTGGCACTCTGCCATTGCCATGGTCTGGAGCTGCAGCTTCACCCATCAGCCTATCAGCCTGTGCCCTGTACAGTCTGCTCTCTCTGTATATCATGGGTGCGGGGGTGGGGGGAGAGGAATATTTTCTTAGGGGGGGGGGGGGGGGGGCTACTTAGTGTACAGAATGTGTCTATGCCCTGACCCTATGTTTAGTTTCAATTTGATCTTCTTTGAAAAAAAGTATATGAGATGGAGAATTTCGGGTAGGCTTGTTTGGTTAGGGCACATCACATCTCGCACGTCCCGCTGCCGTTTGGTTAGGGGCACATCACATCTCGCACGTCCCGCTGCCGTTTGGTTAGGGGCACATCACATCTCGCACGTCCCGCTGCCGTTTGGTTAGGGGCACATCACATCTCGCACGTCCCGCTGCCGTTTGGTTAGGGGCACATCACATCTCGCACGTCCCGCTGCCGTTTGGTTAGGGGCACATCACATCTCGCACGTCCCGCTGCCGTTTGGTTAGGGGCACAATCACATCTCGCACGTCCCCGCTGCCGTTTTCAAAACCGTCAGCGTCCGAACCCTCGGCGCCAATTTTCACAGTGGGACGGGCCGAGAATATCAAATAGTTGCCCCTGCGTCAAACAGGAGAGTTGCCCCCCCTTTCAGACAGGGGGAGTTGCCCCCAAGTCTCATTCGTCCCTTTCGTCCATTCCAATCAATCAATCAGTCCTCTCAGCACTGCTCCACTGCTCTCATGCCGTCCCTCCGTCCCAAATCAACTTCCGTCCTCTGTTTGAGATGGGAAAGTAATCTGGGTCCAGTTGGTTGGCTTCGGAAAGTAGCCTATGTCTAGTTTGTTGGTGATGGGACTGATGGGAAAGTAAGAAAAGTTTGTAAGTCATATATATAGATAATGTATAATTATCTGTTATTCGTCATCTGTTTCCTCGTATAGTCCCTGTAGTTTTGCTTCTTTTGATCCAGTGCCTCCCTGTCGAGTTATCGTCACTTGTGACTCACTGTCTCTGTCAAGTCATCCTTGTGATCTAGTGCTT
>OX465376.1:21814785-21914779 GCA_950004255.1 Mesopsocus fuscifrons
CCGTAAGCGGTTGGCACGGTTTATAAAAAGCAAATGAATAAATAAATAAGCATTTTTTCCCTGCCAACTTTTGGATCTCAAATTTTCTTCTCGCTCGCTTCGCTCGCTCGATTGATGAATTTCTTTTTCGGAGGTCAGAGTGGCCCGCCGCCGTAAGCGGTTAGCATGGTTTAGAAAAAGCAAATGAATAAATAAATAAGCGTTTTTTCCCTGCCAACTTTTGGATCTCAAAATTTCTTCTCGCTCGCTTCGCTCGTTCGATTAGGTAGGTACTTGCTACGGTGATTTCAGTCTGTATGAGCCTCTTATCAATATTTAAAACCTGGTGCATAGGAAAACGAAAAAAAAAAAAATTGGGGGGGGGGGGGCGGAAAATTATTCGTGCCCAGGGCGGCAATTAGTCCAAATCCGGCCCTGGGGGGAAGGGGGGGGGGGGGGTGGAGGGTGCCCCGGAGTGGTCCGCATTGGGGCCCGCGAACGCTGTGGGCGGCCCTGGCTACATACATACATACATACATACATACATACATACATACATACATACATACATACGTACTGACACGGAGTACCTGACCTCTTCTAAAAATTCCTGTGGGCAAACTTTTCGTCGGAGGAAAAAAGTGAGATGGTTTTCATATTCCGAAGGAATGGACGTTTCCAAAATGTATATGCAAGTTTCAATCGCTTTTGAGGTCTGGGAGCAATGACGGTTCAAAGTTGAGGTTTGCCGAAAATTGGCCCGCACGAATACAATACTTTACCTTACGTATACTCCGTATACAGGTAAAGTAAAAATATAGGCGAAACCCCCCCATGACCGCTTTCTGGATACGGGCCTGATCCAATCCAATGCCTGTTATCTGTGATTCAATGCCTCCCTATCACGTAATCGTCACTTGTGATCCAGTGCCTCTGTATCTGTCACTCAATGCCTCCTTTTCAAGTACTCATCATTTCAGGTGAATATCATTATTAAGTTCGGAAGAGACGAAATTTATTTTTGAAGTTGTTGACTTTTCTCTTTCTTGTGGGAGTTGATTATTATACATTCCGATTCAAAGTGCGGAATGGGAAATGAGACCCGGCACCCTTCCCCTTCTGTTTTTCCGAATTTTGAGCTGTTAAATTTGTACTTTGCAAATAATTGCTCTTCGTTTTTTACTTTACCTGTATACGGAGTATACGTAAGGTAAAGTATTGTATTCGTGCGGGCCAATTTTCGGCAAACCTCAACTTTGAACCGTCATTGCTCCCAAACCTCAAAAGCGACTGAAACTTGCATATACATTTCGGAAACGTCCATTCCTTCGGAATGTGAAAATCATCTCACTTTTTTCCTCCGACGAAAAGTTTGCCCCCAGGAATTTTTAGAAGAGGTCAGGTACTCCGTGTCAGTACGTATGTATGTATGTATGTATGTGTGTGTGTATGTATGTATGTATGTATGTATGTAGCTAGCTAGCTAGCTAGCTAGCTATGTATGTGGCATTGACCTGGACGGCACACTTTTCAACCGATTTTCTTCAAAATCGGTAATGACCTTTCTAAATTTGGAAGAAATCAGAATCCGGAAGCCCACTTTCCCCCCTTTAAAATTAAGGGGGGTTACCCCCCCAAAAAGTAGAAAAAAAATATTTGCTAAAAAATGGCTCTAACGATTTTGATCAAATTTTGGGCAATTATAGAACAAAAAATTACAAATCCAATGATACCACCCTCTACCCCCGCATAACTCCCTGGAAGGGGGCAAGTCCCCCCTAGACCTGTAAAAGGGTGAAATCAGTGGATTCAGTTGTTTGTGGTATACGAGTAGTTCTGGATAGGACACATGACAACCGCCATACCCGTCACAAATGGTATATGGCTTATTTCGAGCCTCCCCCCCCCCCCCCCCCCCGGGGGGGGCAATTTTGAGTGACTTTTAAAGTGCGGCTTATGGGGTCTCAAACTGTTCGGGGTAACGTTGTGAAGCAATTTTTTGTGTCAAAAAGTTTTTCTGAACGCATCCAAGCACCCCACCCCCTAAGGGGGGTAGATTTGAGTGGTTTGCGAAATATGGGTTGTGTGGGCTCAAAATGATCGGGAGATCGTTCTGAGGCAATTGATTTGGTCAAAATGTTTTTTCGCCACCCCCCCCCCCTTATGGGGGGAGTTTTGGTTACTTTCCAAAGTACGTTGTGTGGGGTATCAAAATGCTCGGGAAAACGTTCGGAGACAATTTATTTTAAAAAAAAGTTTTTCCGATCTTTCCCAACCACCCTACCTCCTTTTAGGGGGTAGTTTTGGGTGGTTGCCGAAGTACGTCGTGTTTGGTCTCTAAGTACTCGGGGGAACATTCTGAGGCCATTCCTTTCGTCAAAAAGTTTTTCAATCTCCAATCATTTAACCAAGGGTTTATTTCTAGGAATCACGCAAATAAGCAGGTAAAGTTTTGTCCGACCGTGTCGTACCGCTTGTTTTCTCTGTAAAAAATCAATTTGAAGATTTTTGGTTTCCCAGAGGTTCCATCCATAAGTGATTTTTGAAAGTGTCCGTTTATTGATATAAGTAACTCTAACCGTTACTTGGCCAATTTTGCTTGAAATTTGGGCCTTGTAGACTGGGGAGAGAATTTTTGAAGTGCAGCTCTATACTATTATTACTGATCTGTTAACGACTCTGATAACGACGTAGTGGTGTGGTGTTACCTACGTTTACCATTAGGAACTTAATGCCCGAGCTGCTGGAAACCTTTACTTGTACATAAACTATATCAGTTATAACCTGCAATACTCTGGAGAGTCTGGAGAGTCCCTGCGTTAGAAGATCTGCGGCCCACGAGGCCCATATGTTATATGTTATAGGTACTGATGGGTTATTTGCTAACGATACACTCACCGCTCACTCTCGTTTTACGGGGAGGGGGGGGGGGGGGGGAACTCCACTCGAAATCCCTCAATGAAATGAGAGTAAAGTTCTCTCTTTGGCACATCTATAAAATGTGTGGAGCGGTTGAGAGACAAACGTGCGGCGCGCGGCGCGGCGAGCAGCGCGGCGGTGAAATGCGAGAATGTCTCTATGAATAATTGAGCTTGGGATGGGATGCGTAAAAGGTTTGCGAGCCTTTCGGGATCCATTACGTGTATAGAAGGGATTGGATGAATCCTTTCAGCTCCTCATCAGTTAGCGACTCAGGCGTCGCGTCCATTTTGCGCGCAAGTTTTTCTCCATTCAAGACAGGAGGGAGGTGCATGTTTTGTCTAGAGCTGTGCGGCTTTCAGCTCTCGGCTTGAGCACAGCTGCGGCCCATATGGGCCTCACATGGGCCCCTTGCAAGATGCCCCCCGCCCCGCCCCGCCCCGCCCGTGTGTATTTTGAACGTGATTCCTGCTTGCAGGCTTGCGTGTGCATAGGGACTCTGCATTTCGCCCCGACTTCCGAGTTGTCTTTGATCCAGTCATGTTTGTTGACGTTTCTGAGAAAGCTATTGGATATGGATGATGTGTTGTTAATGTCAGGGACTGCGTAGTTTATTATTTATTACTATGTTATGATATGATTTTCCAATCAAGTGATGTTTGTCAATAAAAAGTGACAATAACTTCCTGTCGTTCCTGACGCATGGTGTTTAAATAGCATATTATATTTCAGAACAAAGTAATAAATGTCTGTCGGTTTCCTCACAAATGCATCACCCAGAAACAATGACAAACCAGCACCGCCAGCACTGTATCTGCAGCCTATATGGCTATTCTATCGTATCCAGGTGCTTCGACTCTGTCTACTCATTCTTCGGATTACGTCTTCAGATTTGAAAGTTTGGCCATAGCAGTTCTCGTAATGGGAGTTTGCCTCGCTGCCGCTGTTGAATGGGTGATTTGATGAGATTGCTTGGCAGCTTGCTGTTTGCTGTTTGCGCTCGTTGAGCACGGTTATTGTCAATACTGTATCGGTTATGAGCTCTGCCGTAACACGTCCCAGTCGTTACACGACTGGTCAGAGCTTTTTGAGACAGAGCTTTGAGTTAACTTTCTGATGGCATTTGTCCCTTACTGCGAGGGACCGATCCCCCCTTGAAGGTAATCTGTCCCCCTGTCGTCTCCCCCTGTGGGGTAACCTGTCCCCCTGGAGTGAGCCTGTCGTCTCCCCCTGTGGGGTAACCTGTCCCCCTGGAGGGAGCCTGTCGTCTCCCCCTGTGGGGTAACCTGTCCCCCTGGAGGGAGCCTGTCGTCTCCCCCTGTGGGGTAACCTGTCCCCCTGGAGTGAGCCTGTCGTCTCCCCCTGTGGGGTAACCTGTCCCCCTGGAGTGAGCCTGTCGTCTCCCCCTGTGGGGTAACCTGTCCCCCTGGAGTGAGCCTGTCGTCTCCCCCTGTGGGGTAACCTGTCCCCCTGGAGTGAGCCTGTCGTCTCCCCCTGTGGGGTAACCTGTCCCCCTGGAGGGAGCCTGTCGTCTCCCCCTGTGGGGTAACCTGTCCCCCTGGAGTGAGCCTGTCGTCTCCCCCTGTGGGGTAACCTGTCCCCCTGGAGTGAGCCTGTCGTCTCCCCCTGTGGGGTAACCTGTCCCCCTGGAGTGAGCCTGTCGTCTCCCCCTGTGGGGTAACCTGTCCCCCTGGAGGGAGCCTGTCGTCTCCCCCTGTGGGGTAACCTTCTCCCCCTTGGAGGTAACCCATCTCCGTTTGGGCCTCTAGTCTGGCAGAGCTATGCCGTCTTACACCAATTACTCCTGAGTTTTCCTCATCGGAAATGGGTTTCAGCTGAGTTTTTAAAAACAGTAGATACATAATGAATATTTAAATATGAACTCCATAACCAGTTAAACTGAGCTTAGAAGTTAACTTGGAGATGGTGAGTATTTAGGTACATATAATTTCGGGATTAATTGTTATCGCTGAAAAGAAAAGATGCAGGGAGCAATTAAAAAGCAATTACAAGCTGTAGCTCTGTAGCTGATATCGGTCCTGCCCCTTACCCCTAATGGCCACTTCTCCACTGGATATTCTATCTTGTTATTTGACAAGTGTTTACTTACCCGAGAAATGCTAATTTTTATTTTCTCTGAATTGGAGCTTGGCAATCTCATTGACACTGATGGTGGATTTAGTTCGGAGCATTATACGTGTTATATCCAACTTTGGGGAAATTGATCGCCGCTCCTGGTTCTTCAGTTTGTGGACCTAGAAATTGCTAAAATTAACCATTCATCGTTATCTATATTTTTACATAGACAAAACACGGCAAATAAAATGAGGAAGACACTATTGACACTATTATACGAAGTGTGTTCAAAAAGTACCCGGAATTTTAAAAATTTCGTGAGCTGTGTTTGTCGTTTGTCCGATTGGCACGATTTTTTTTTTTTTTTTTTTTTAATAGGCAAGCATGTCTAGAAAGTATCTAAAAATTTGCAGCCATAGTGGTTCATAAGTTTATCGTTGGCTGTTGAAAAAGAAGCACGGGTTTTGATACTCCTGGCGATTTTTCAATTTTTTACAAATAATGGATCAGAGAATTTGCAGAAATTTTTTTAATAAAAATAATGTCACCACAAAGTGGTGGAAATGTTAAAAACTGCTTTCAGTGAGCAGGCTTATACAGTTTAAGAGTGGTACAAGCGTTTTCAGTGTGGCTGTGAAGACGTTGAAGATGAAGAGCGCACGGGTCGTCCTACCACATCACTCACATCAGCAACCGACCAAAATGTCGAAAAAGCGAAATAAATTATTATGGCCGAATCACAATTAGAGAAGTTGCTGATGATGTTGACTTATCAATTGGCTCATGCCATGAAATTTTTACGGATGTTTTGGGTATGAAACGTGTTGCAGCGAAATTTGTTCCATAATGGTTAAATTTCAAGCAAGAACATCAGCGAATTGAAGTTGCTCAGGGGTCACTAAATGAAGTAGAAAATCAAACCACAGTCTCCGTATTCGCCAGACATGGCTCTGTGTGACTTTCTTCGTTTCCAAAAATAAAAAGATCCTTGAAGGGCCGTCGTTTTGCAAGCATAGATGACATAAAAAGTAAATCGCTGAAGAGCTGAACACGATCCCAAAGAACGAGCTCTAAAATTTTTTTGGGGACTGGAAGACCCGCTGGCGCAAGTGTATAATATCTAGGAGGTATACTACTTACTTTCAAGGGGATAAAATTAATGTAAATGAATAAATAAAACTCTTCATAAAAAAAATAATTCCGGTCTTTTTTTGAACACACCTGGTACCTGATACCTGATACTCGTACACCTGGTACATGATATTTTGGCAGTGGGTTTTGGTCCAAAGTTGGTAGGTTTAGCTCAGTGGCAGGGCTGGGCTTGAGCTATCTATCAAGTAGAAGCACCCAGGTTGTAATCCAGACCTGACGAGATGTTCCCTGGTCAATCTTGTCTCACCTTGGGCCTTCACTCAACTGTCACCCCTCTATGCACCCGACATCCCACATATCGTACACTTGCAAATGAGTAGATCACGTATCACGTTATGTACATCATTTTGTTATCTTTTGCTATCTAGCAGATGAACAAAAACTTATTATCCAGACTCCAGAGATGAAAATATAAATATATTATATGTCTCAGTTTCATTTCGATGAATCCGTTATTTGGCGAACTGACGAGCGGAGAGCTGAAGAAGCCCAGTAGACGCTCCATACTTCTTTACATTCCATAACCCTCAAATTAGTATGGGAAGTAAGGAAGCACGGACCTCATACAGGCACCAGGATCATCATCATCATCATCATCATCAGTACCCCTGAAAAACAAACAGCAGCCGACACCAACAACACCACCGCCACTCCCTTTGAGAAACCCTAATCCTAAAACCACATTAGACAACCGTACTGTACTTTCTCAATGGGAAAGCATTTGGAATGTCGTCAGGGTGCCACTTGAATAAGTTTCCTCTAGAAGAAGGGTGAACTTTAAAAGCCAAATGAAAGCCAGGTCCTTTTTACGTGAAGCATGTGAAACAGTTTTCTTTTTAGAGTAAAAAATGCTTCTCGTAGGAACTCAACGGTTAATTACCAAGTGGCGCTTGTCATTTATTTGGCTGCGCTGTTTCCTTTTGATTGGTTGAGAGCCTCATAATTTTCCAGAAAAAGTGTTTGTACTTAATAAACTCACCTATTGTAAAGCGTGAGCCTTAACCCTGGACCACATCATTACCAGTTAGGACAGTACCGGATGCCACCATATTAGTTGCAATTACCTTTGCAAGTTTCATAACTTAAGTAACTATAGAACAAAGAAAAGTATTACACTAGCAGTAGCAGTAGCAGTAGAGGTAGATCCCGTGTGCCGTAGCTATACATCGGCACCAGCTCCCGTGTGCCGTAGCTATACATCGGCACCAGCTCCCGTGTGCCGTAGCTATACATCGGCACCAGCTCCCGTGTGCTCCTGCAGAGTTCAAGTATGAAATCCAGTTGGAAAATCACTTTACTCTGACAGAATGTTAATTTTCCTCCAACTGGAGCACGTACCCCTAGGGCTCGTTTGCACTGAGCACTGTTTACGCACATAGCACACTATAGGCAGTTGGTGTGTTGGGCACCGCACTGGACTGCAACACGCGACTGCGACTGCGACTGAGGCTGTGCTGCTGTGGTGCTGGGCAACTGCGGGCGGGGGCCGGCGGGGCCCCCGGGGCGCCCAAGGCTAAAAATGGCCCCCGCGCGCGCCCCCTGCCTCTCCGCCGAACCAACACACCCGATCCAAATTTGTCATGGACGGAAATAGGTGACTGTGCGCGCGCGCAACGGATCGCATTCCCTCCGAAATGAGATACCTATAGCACTGCTGATGAGGCACCTCCAGATTATGCAGGGATACTGTGCACCTCCAGATTATGCAGGGATGCTGTGCACCTCCAGATTATGCAGGGATACTGTGCACCTCCAGATTATGCAGGGATACTGTGCACCTCCAGATTATGCAGGGATGCTGTGCACCTCCAGATTATGCAGGGATACTGTGCACCTCCAGATTATGCAGGGATACTGTGCACCTCCAGATTATGCAGGGATACTGTGCACCTCCAGATTATGCAGGGATGCTGTGCACCTCCAGATTATGCAGGGATACTGTGCACCTCCAGATTATGCAGGGATACTGTGCACCAGGTGCACCTCCAGATTATGCAGGGATACTGTGCACCTCCAGGTCATTCAGAACTAGATTGTTTGGGTGCTTATGATTCAGGATCACTGTGCACTTTCAAACGATCCAGATAGCTTTTTTGCTTACGGCATAGACAGTGGACTTCCAGATGGTGCACGGAAACTATGGTCCACCTATTGCGCTGCGCGCTGGTCGCATTTAGGTGCATGATAAATTTTCCTACAATCGGTTCATTGGTACTCGTACAAGTGGTGCGAACGAACGGATAACGGATATACTTCTACCTGCATGACGTCTTCTTTTGCCAGGCCTCCAAGAAGCAAAATGTGTTACCAATAGGCTGGATAGAGATTTCCGAAATAATGAGGAGGAGCCCATGAAGGCATCAGTGAGATGTTGCCATGAAGGCATCAGTGAGATGTTGCCATGAAGGCATCAGTGAGATGTTGCCATGAAGGCATCAGTGAGATGTTGCCATGAAGGCATCAGTGAGATGTTGCCATGAAGGCATCAGTGAGATGTTGCCATGAAGGCATCAGTGAGATGTTGCCATGAAGGCATCAGTGAGATGTTGCCATGAAGGCATCAGTGAGATGTTGCCATGAAGGCATCAGTGAGATGTTGCCATGAAGGCATCAGTGAGATGTTGCCATGAAGGCATCAGTGAGATGTTGCCATGAAGGCATCAGTGAGATGTTGAATATTTAGGGATGTTTTGTGTTGCAAGCCAGGAAAGTTGGCCTTGCCCCTGGCGGGTCTGATCGCCAGCCAACTCATCAGCGTAATGGTTATTGCCTGTACTGCTCCCTGCTCAGACCTCAGAGCTCAGCAGCCGCAAACTCAAAACCCTGTACCACACTACTCTGCATCTTCCTGCATAGCGTTGACTAGGAGAGACTCCGCATTTTTTTGAAAAGCCCTGAAAGGTTTTTTTAATTTCAGTGGCTTGGTACAGGGAAATAGCACATTTCGGTACTCAGAATATAAAAAAAGGAAAAAGGCGTGAGCCCCCACGGGGCTCGAAGTATTCGAAGCCGAAAAGCCGAAAGGCCAGGCAGGAGTTGGCTGAAGCTTCATAAGGATGGAACATCCGTGACATCACAAGTGAGAAGCTTGTTTACACCAAGATTCGCACCCAGACCTCTCTGGATACAAGTCAGCCTGTCAATATTACGCGTGTGTACATGTAATACTAGGCACCGCAAGTCAGCCTGTCAATATTACGCGTGTGTACATGTAATACTAGGCACCGCAAGTCAGCCTGTCAATATTACGCGTGTGTACATGTAATACTAGGCACCGCAAGTCAGGTTGATCCTGGTACAAATGTGTCTGCTTTCCCGCACTATCAGGAGTGATCCTGCATGTGGCTTTCCTTATAAAATGAAAGCGGTGACTTTTCCTTTGGAGGAAAAAATTGGTATGTAAGTTGTTGATGAAATTGCAAGGACTGGGTGAGGAGTCGAGCACGCATGGGGCAAGGGGAGGTATTTCGAGGCTACTATTTTTATTTTATGTTGAATTAAAGGTCGGCGCTCTATTTACGGAGCAGCAGTTGTGCGAATTTCTGAAATATCGTCACCATTCACACTTCAGTTGGGCTCATGTTCCACTCTGACACTTGACACCGTAGGTAAATAGGAATAACGTGCCTTGGAGTACTATCTAATGTATTTTGGTCAGATGAACTTTCTTAGTATCCCTATAGAAAGTCAGAAATGCTTGGTTTTTATATCAGTTACTTGTTACTTACCAGAAATTTTCTTGAGACTTCTGAAGGACAGCTAGGACTATACAAACGCCTCAGAGTAAATTTACAATTTTGGGTTTGGTAGTAAGAGGAACTGCAGAAGAGTGAGTCCCTTACCTCGGGGACTTTTAGGTATTGGGTTGGTGTGAAGACAGACGCGCGCGCGGGAGTCAGCCTCCTAACTGGACATATGGCTGGAGAAGTTGGAGAGGCTGGAGGCTGTGTATATGTATACCTTCACCATCACCATGTGGCTGCAGAGGTTGGAGGCACCATTACCATGTGGGTCTCATTCATTGAGGCAAAGCCAGACTCTCAAGCTTAGGTCTGAAGGCACCATCGCCTGCTCAACACGTTTTCATGCCTCACTCTGAAATGTACGCGGTCTATGAGTGCGTAGGTGACTTTGACTATTTTGAGTCTGGTAAGTGATAATGTAAAGTGCCAGCTTTGAACAAAAAAAAAAAATGGTTTGACAGTCGTCACACTTAACTTTCGCGCTATCGCATTTAGCACAAGAAATCATTGCTTTTTCTATCGAAAACGTGTAAATTGTGATAGGGGTTTTAGGAAAACGATTTTTTGGCCCATGGAAACGGTTCGAATCCTCGTATACGTTTGAAAGTTTTCCATCATTTTTTGGTCACTAAGGATGGCCAACAGAAATCCGAAAATAATGAAAGTAGCATAGTTGCCATGACTACCATGGCTGGTCCCACGGTTGTGATGCTGGAAAATCATAAAGGCAATGGCGCTTGCATTGTTTGTGGCTGCATCCATCATGGATTCCATTGCTCGCATACGGCCTGTTGCGGAGAGGTCTGGAGCAGGCAATAGTCAGTTTGCGAATGGTAATGGTCCCATAAATGGAACTTGTATTTATGGAAAACAACTCAAACCTAATAGTAGTCAAAATTTGGCGGGGTGAGTTCATCCCCTGTTTCCATTAGGTTTCATTAGGAGGGTGAACCTGACATGACTTTTACATGATAACTTATGCATTATTTACACTAGAAGGTTAAAATTAATGACTTAGGTATATATTAAAATTAGGAACGCAATGGTCTAACATTTACAGCTGTAAACGTACGTGCTGTTAAGTTATAAAATAAATAATAGGAGCCATAAGGGACAACCTATGGGGCTGACAGGTACAGCCATAACGGAGCGTTCTGATTGGTTGAGAGGCCAGTTGCGTTCAATGTGCCGCTGGGGGTACATGAAAGGGCTCGTAGGAAGCCGTGAGTGTATATTCGTGCACAATACTAGCATAGGCTGAGGACAACCTTCTAAGTAAGTTACTTAATATGAGAACATTAAAATTAGCCGTATAAGCGTGTCCGTGTGGGACAGACATTGGCATACGAGAATGGGGTGCAGGGACCCTAGGCTGCAGGGAGCCAAGTAAATACTTAAGGCTGCAGGGAGCCAGATAAATACTTAAGATGGGTGCAGGGACCCTTGGCTGCTGGGAGCCTTAATATTGATAAGATGGGTGTAGGAACCCTTGGCTGCTGGGAGCCTTAATATTGATGAGATGGGTGCAGGGACCCTTGGCTGCTGGGAGCCGTATATATACATAAGATGGGTGCAGGGACCCTTGGCTGCTGGGAGCCTTATGAGAGTGAGTAAAATAATATGTTGGAGCCATATCGGTTATGGCTGCAACATTCCGCCCGCCTTGGGCCGAGAGGCCCAAAAAAAAAAAGGAAAATAAGCGAGGGAAAATGTTTGAGCTATACAAAAATATACAAAATAAGCGATTAAAAACTAACCAGAAAAATCCTGTACAACCGTGTAGAAACCGTAGTACCTACTTACAGGTGATCTGCTGGCCCGGGGTCTGGGACGCGTCCTGGCGGCCATCGGTGTCGCCCGCGGTTTCTTCGTCTTCGATTCTTGGTCCGTGTCATCGTCGGGAACTGGGTAGGGTGGCGTGGTACCATCAGCTCTAACGGCGCGGGGGTCCAAAAGGTCAGCTGTGGAGCAGGGCCACAACCTCCAGGGGCGGTGTAAGGACCCCGGGTGTGGTTTTCATTCAGTTCATGATAGCGTGACTCTCTGATATGGCGATTTGCCCCAGCAAAGGGCGGTTTCCGAACGCAGGAGCGGTTTGGTCGGATCGTATTAGGGTGTGGAGCGGATTTTTCTATCGTGCAGGGACGAATTGAAGGAAAATTCCCGCCTTCCCAGGACTGGTGGACTGAGGGTACTGCAAGGGCAGTGACCACCGGAACGGGTGCACGAGGGACCGGACACGAGCCTTGAAGAACCCAGCCCATTTTGAACTTCTGGGCCATGAGGTCGGAAATAATGTGACAATTCGGCGTGGCGAGCTTGACATAGACATCGGCTGAGAGCAGCATGTCGACAGGAGCTGGAATGTCGAATTTGGGGTCGGCCAACTTCTTGTTGTGAAGCAATGGCGAAAGAGCAGCTCGAGGAACGCGACAGGTTGGAAGGTCCACACTGACGATCTGCGGTACGACGAGAGCTTGCAGTGGTAATTTAAACTTACTGCGTGGCACGGTCAAGGTGCAGCAAGTGACAGGGGCCGTGGAGGAGCCACCGCCCGCCGTGGCGATCGGCGAGGGGGCGTCGAGCAGCGGCAGACTAAGTTTCTGGCGAGCTTGGTCCGTAATCAGTGAGGTCTGGGCCCCACTGTCCAAAAGCACGCGCAGAGCCTGAGGGTGACCATTGAAGTCTAGGATATGCACAATCGCAGTGCCGAGAAGTACTTGAGCCTCACCGGCTGTCGTGGCGACAACAGTAGGTTGAGACTGCTGTTGCTGCGGTGAAGGTTGCCGGTGAAGGGAAGTGTGGTGGTTCCGCTTGCAGGTACGGCACGGACCACTAGGGCAAGAAGTAGCCTGATGCGTGTGGGATAGGCAGTTATTACAAAGACGGAGCCGTTGCACTGTAGCCCACCGTTCCTCCAAACTGGCCTGGACCCAAGCAGGGCATTTCGCGACGTGGTGATCCAACCGACAGTCCGGGCAGCGCTGCTTTGGTTCTGAACGATGCGAGGGAGCGGGCTGCTGCGGTTGCTGTTGGGTGCGGGGCGTGGTCGGCGCGGCAATGTGAGCTTGCAAGCGGAGAAAATCAAGCAGCAAGTCGGTGGTGGGTACCGTCTTTGGATCCTGCTGGCCCAACCATTTCTCGAGGGACGCAGGGGTCATTTTCGAGTGAAGAAGAAAATTCCATATGTGGTCTTGGTGGTCGGTCGGGTAGCCCATTAACGTCAGTCCACGGCGGACTTCCAGGGCGACGTCCGCGATTTTTTCGAGCCCAGCGGGGTGGGTTGCAGGAGGCAGGGCCTGAAAGCGGTCGAGCAAACCGTAGACGATGTCAGCATGACGGTAGTACTTCTTCTCCAACAGGGCCCACGCATCCTCGAAAGCGTTCGGCTGAGTTGTATAGAATTTCACGGCCTCCTTGGCGGCCCCCCCAAGGCTGTTGGACAGCATACGCAGCCGCTGGGTGCTGGTGAGGGAAGGGTAGTTGGCCATGGCGTCCTTGAACAGGGCGGAGAAGGTGGGCCAGTCCGTGAGCTCGCCACGAAAAGTGGGGAGCTCGATGGGTGGCAGTCGAAACGTGGCACTCGTGTCAGACTGTGGAGCGGGAGTGCCAGCGTGATCGGGAGCGAGCCCGGATTGGAGGGATTTTTTAGCCACTAGCAGCTTGTTGACCAAGGCATCGTATTCTGCGGTGAAAGTGGGCAGCTCATCCGCAGAACAGGTGGTAAAAAGATCCTCAAAATTCTCGTCCAGGTCGTGACGCAGGGATGCGAGTTCCTAGAGTAGCTGCTCCTCGAGCCCAGCGGGGGCCGCGGCGGAGGCAGCTAAAGAGCTCACTCGCAACTGCAGCATGCAGCGACGACGACGAAAATTTTCCATTGTAGGACTGGGGTACACGGGGGTACTGGACACAGTAAAAACTTTACACTCGCAAACTGATAGGGGACACGAGCACACGCGGGTGCTGGGAGGACCCCGCGCTCATGGGGGCAGTGGCCGCACCAGGGACGCGGTGAGCTCGCATCCGAACCCCTGCTGGGAAGCCCAAGGGTCGGGTGAGCTGCGAACAACCCGTAGAAAAACCCAGGTTTTCCAGGATAGCGAGGGTATTCCCCTCCCTGGTCAACGCAGGGCGTCTACGTCCACCAAAGTGGTACGGGGAAAAAAAGGCACGGGGGCCAATTAATTCCCGTAGCTGCTGCAGACACACACGAACATTGGGTCCCGCAGACAGGGCACCAAGGAGCTGCTCATGAATTACATCAACAACTACTGCCCATAATCTAAAATGCGCCCCCAGTTAGCCAGGATATGCTCCTGCCGGGTTTGCAAATTTTCATATGGAGGGAAAATCCCACTCAGGGCCCGAGGCCATAAGCCAGGGAACAATGAGTCAGCAGCCGAAGATATAATTGCAAGAAGTCAGGCATCCAAGGCGGGAGCTTGCAGACCTTGTCTCCGAAGATAAGCCACTGCTGCCATGGAGCACTCGAAGATCCTCCAGACGGAACAGCGTCGATCAGCAGAGGCGCGAAGGACCAAATGTTGCGGAGAGGTCTGGAGCAGGCAATAGTCAGTTTGCGAATGGTAATGGTCCCATAAATGGAACTTGTATTTATGGAAAACAACTCAAACCTAATAGTAGTCAAAATTTGGCGGGGTGAGTTCATCCCCTGTTTCCATTAGGTTTCATTAGGAGGGTGAACCTGACATGACTTTTACATGATAACTTATGCATTATTTACACTAGAAGGTTAAAATTAATGACTTAGGTATATATTAAAATTAGGAACGCAATGGTCTAACATTTACAGCTGTAAACGTACGTGCTGTTAAGTTATAAAATAAATAATAGGAGCCATAAGGGACAACCTATGGGGCTGACAGGTACAGCCATAACGGAGCGTTCTGATTGGTTGAGAGGCCAGTTGCGTTCAATGTGCCGCTGGGGGTACATGAAAGGGCTCGTAGGAAGCCGTGAGTGTATATTCGTGCACAATACTAGCATAGGCTGAGGACAACCTTCTAAGTAAGTTACTTAATATGAGAACATTAAAATTAGCCGTATAAGCGTGTCCGTGTGGGACAGACATTGGCATACGAGAATGGGGTGCAGGGACCCTAGGCTGCAGGGAGCCAAGTAAATACTTAAGGCTGCAGGGAGCCAGATAAATACTTAAGATGGGTGCAGGGACCCTTGGCTGCTGGGAGCCTTAATATTGATAAGATGGGTGTAGGAACCCTTGGCTGCTGGGAGCCTTAATATTGATGAGATGGGTGCAGGGACCCTTGGCTGCTGGGAGCCGTATATATACATAAGATGGGTGCAGGGACCCTTGGCTGCTGGGAGCCTTATGAGAGTGAGTAAAATAATATGTTGGAGCCATATCGGTTATGGCTGCAACACGGCCATTACCCCCCTCCACCCCACTATTCACAGTTTTTGCCGGCTTTTCTTTGTTTAAACATTTCCTTTCCATAAAAGATGTCTGGCAAATAGAATAATGTGACTGTGACTCAAAATTGCGCTAGTCTCTGGGGCGATGGAATAAATGGTTCCAATGATAGAATGACCAGCCGTAAAAATTCCACACACTAATGCTCGAGATGGGACAACATAGTATCTATATTTTCCGAAAACGGTTAGCGGTTAAAACATTTTGCCCGTTGTAATTCGGAGACTAAGGCTATGGAACGGCTGGTGATGCATTTCTGCAACCCATTAATCTGACCCCATCTATACGTAAATGGTGGCTATTTTTAGTCCTAATTGTATACCTACTGCCAGATGGCTCGGATTAGAGCAGTAGCATGGCTCTGAGCTCTGAAGAAAGAGGACGCAGGGTCTAGTCCCAGCGTACCGAGATTTTTTTTTTACTTTCTCGCTTGCCATATTATGGCGAGAAAGTATTGTTTTCGTGCAAAATTTCGAAATTGAGATTTTGGGTTTCCCATGATCCTGGGGGTCCCCGAGTCCAAAAAAGTGGTTTCTGGAAAAAGTCTGTCCGTCCGTCAGTTTGTCAGTCTGTCCGTCCGTCCGTTCCCTGCTTTAGAGCCTATACTGTGCATCTGATTTTGATGAAATTTGGTATGGACCTGTCTAAAATCACGGCCGAGACATAATTTTAAGGAATTTTGGATTGTTCAAAAACTGCGGCCGCTATTGCCAAAAAAACCGCCAAAATAATTCAAAAATCGTGTTTTTGGTTAGTCGAACAAGCGCCGACGGTACACTTTTCAATCTAGAACATTGAAAATTGGTAAGTGTGTTGACAAATAGATGCTTTGAATTGAATGAATTGAATTGGTTCAAAATTACGGCCGTTTTGGACCAAAGTTCGATCTTTTCGGCGCCATTCACATTTAACGACTGATTCTCATGAAATTTGGTACAATTGTGTAAAACTACATAACTTAAACATTTGTCGAACAGAATTTTGTTATCTTCAAAATTACGGCCGTTTTTGTCAAATATAGGTCAGACAATGGTCGCACTTGACTTTCTCGCATTTTTTGAGCTACTGAAAAAGTGAAAAACGAAAAATTTGATTTTTTATGTAATTATTTTTTTTTCGGCCACAATTGTGATTCGCTCACAAAGATATTTTGCACACCCCTAGGCAATAATATTACGCATATGCATCGAATTTCAAGCATATCCATGAACGGTGAAATTTCAGCTTATGGGCAAACTAATTGTTTATTTTCGGCCCATCTCAAAAAAAAAAAAAAAAAATGATAAAGATCCTGAAACATCTACACAACTGCCAAATTTGAATGTTCTAACTTGATAAATGTACCGTCAAAAGCGTTCCGAGTAGTCAAAAACACGATTTTTAATTTTTTTGGACACTTTTTCGAAATTACATTAAAAATGTATCTCGGAACTGAGTTTAGACACACATACTTCAAATTTGAGCCAAATCAGTTGATTGGCGTGACCTCTAGCCGCGCTACAGACAAACACACGTACGTACGTACGGACGATGGACATGACCTAAAAACCACTTTTTTTGTGACATGGGACCTCTGAAACGCCTTTTGCAATGAAAATCTCAAAATAGAAATTTCGCATGATAACATAACTTTCTCAGCCCATGTATTACATACGGGCGAGAAAGTAAAAAGAGTTGAAAATGAGTTCAAAATGAGAAACCACGTTTTTGAATGGTTGGGACGCATTTGGGACTACAGTAATAGAATGACAGCCATGAAACTTGGTATGAGTGATCTCAGATAGATGCTCTTGGGTCATTTTCAACCAATTTTGGATTGCTCAAAAATCACGCCCACAAAAAAATCTCAAAAAAATCATACGGGGTGAGAAAGTTAAGTGCGACTGTTGCCGGACCCCTCATGGGCACCGGCTGAGGAAAAACTCGACTGCCGGACGAATTCACCTCCTTGTGTACAGAGGAAGGTGGGTCCGTGCGTCGCTCTAGGCCGTGGCCCCCTGCGTGATGTGGACGTAGAACTACAAACAGAAGCTGTGACATTAATAACGGTTAAGATATTGAGTTTTTGTTTGTTTATGTGTTTTCAGTGCTATGCGGATCCTCCTACTGAAGCTGCCCCGGCCCTGGATTGTGGACGAAAAGAAGGACGACGGCTACACTGCGCTGCACCTGGCCGCCCTCAACAACCATGTCGAGGTAGCGGAGCTGCTCGTGCGCCACGGCAAGGCCGACATGAATCTGCAGAATGTGAACCTGCAGACGGCCCTCCATCTCGCTGTAGAGAGACAGCACACACAGATAGTCAGGGTGAGTGCTAAACTAACCTGCAGACAGCACACACAGATAGTCAGGGTGACTGCTAACCTAACCTACAGACAGCACACACAGATAGTCAGGGTGAGTGCTAACCTAACCTGCAGACAGCACACACAGATAGTCAAGGTGAGTGCTAACCTAACCTGCAGACAGCACACACAGATAGTCAGGGTGAGTGCTAACCTAACCTGCAGACAGCACACACAGATAGTCAGGGTGAGTGCTAACCTAACCTGCAGACAGCACACACAGATAGTCAGGGTGAGTGCTAACCTAACCTGCAGACAGCACACACAGATAGTCAAGGTGAGTGCTAACCTAACCTGCAGACAGCACACACAGATAGTCAGGGTCGTTGCACTATTTCAACTGACTGAAAGCGCTGTAGCTGAGTATGTGTGTGTTTGCAGCTGCTGGTGCGGGAAGGAGCCAACCTGAACATCCCTGACAAGGACGGCGACACGCCGCTGCATGAGGCGCTCCGGCACCACACTCTCTCCCAGCTGAGGCAGCTGCAGGACGTCCAGGACGTGGGCAAGGTATATTATTATTATACCTATAGGCTCTGCCATGACATCAAGTTGAAGTTTTATGAATTTCCATTTACTACAGGTCCCCTACCACCAGAGGTTGCGTGCTCTGTGATGGTTCTGCGGAGACAGCTTTGTAACCAGGTGTCCCTTCATGGTTCATGTTTCCCCTGCTCTGGCCCAATCCCAAAAGAAATCTTTTTTTCGGGAATAGAGGAAAGGGTTAGACCCTCAGGTCCTAGGCTAGACCTTAGGTCAAATTTTGTGAATCGTAACATGGAGCTCTTTTATGGTTGAGGAAATATTTCGGTTATGACAGATTGGCAGGTAAAGAATAATTTCATCTTTCTCCCTTGGTAAACTCGTGGCACTAGGAATTCAAATCTGAGCCAAGTACTTCGGACCGTATACTGTCAATGCTAAGTCCTACCGCTTATAGCTAGTGATGCACGATGCAAGAACAAGAACAAGAAACGGCATTTTTTGTTCTTGTTCTCGCAAAGCGACTCTTGCTCTTGTTCTTGCAGTAAAAATCCTATGTTGTTCTTGTTCTTGTTCTCGCAGTAGAAATCATTTCTTGCTCTTGTTCTTGTTCTTGCTAAGAGACTCTTGCAATTTCTTGCATACACATGGAATTTTCTGCTGTTAAAATGTGGTTTTTTGTCTACTGAGCGGCCATTTCAAGTGCAATCTATCGTCGCATAGTCTGCAGAGTTTTTCGTACAAAATATGGACTGCAATCCTGAATGAAGCTTTCGAAAAAAAAAATGCCTGGATTTATGCAAGACTCTTGCGAGAACTCTTGCAAGAGTTCTTATACAAGTCACTTCTTGTTCTTGCTCTTGCTTGCAAGAAATGCAAGAACAAAAGCAAGACAAGAAATTTTCGTGCATCACTACTTATAGCTAAGCCAGTTTTGGGAATGCACGTATAAGGTATAGGTATATGCACGTATAGGTATGCACGGTACCGTAATCAGGAGTTGTCATTCCGAACCCAGGCGTGCAGAAACAACTTTCGAAAATTTCCACATGAAGGTGTGAATGAAAAGCTTCGTCCTGGAAAAGATAATCCGGGCTTGTCAGCAGTCAGCATACCATCTCTCGTATTTACCCTTCTTCCTCTTCGCTGGCTCTGTCAGCTATACCTACACGAGCTATACCTTCTCTGCTCTTTCATGTTTACTTATTGGGTGTAGAGGCTGGAGTGTTTGCCTCGGTAGCTGATACAGTTATGGGGGGGATATCGAATCCAAAACAGAGGAAAATATGATAGAATTAACTACCTATATCGTATTAAATACAAAATCTCCATTTATTATTTGACATAATGTTTCAGCTGCTTATGGGGCTGGGGAGTCAGGGTGCTGACAAGAAGTCTTCTGCTTCCATCGCGTGCTTCCTGGCCGGTAACGGGGCTGACCTCACGGTCAAGAACAAGAAAGGGCAAACTCCGCTTGACCTGTGCCCTGACCCCAACCTGTGCAAGGCCCTCACCAAATCGCACAAGGACAAGAACACGTTAGTTTCAAAATATACTTAAACTGCTGATTTGTAGGTCGGCACTGCTCAGCTCATTCGTTTCAAACAGTGTGAGGAAGTCAATTGTGACTTTTGTTTTGTTTGACCCTTTGTTTCCATATTGTGGGACAAGAATTAAATTTTGCCTGGATAAAATCTCAGTACCGTCCTCAGAAAGTAAGTACTGCATGGCGAATCTTTCCCAATCTCCCAATAGTTTTCGAGGTTCCTCTTTTTCACCTTAACAAAACTAGTTATGCTATTTTAGAACTGACAAAACAGTTGCAGTCTTGTTGTGTACATGCAGAGACCAGATGCAGCCAGCCAATCAAGACACGATAACAGTTGTGTAATGTTTGTTTCGTATAGAGCCCTGAAGAAGTAAGCCAATCAGGGCTCGGTAACCATTAAGGGTGCGTCCCACCATGCCCAGTTAAAATTAAACTGGAGATTTACCATGTTAAATTTAACTGAAAAGTTAAATTTAAACATAGGACAAAATCTGCAGTTTAATTTTAACTGGGCATGGTGGGACGCACCCTGAGTGTAATGTTTGTTACGTACAGAGATCAAATGGAACCAGCCAATCAGGGGGCAGTAGAGTCCTCGCCTTGGGACGAGTGCCTCGTCTGCTCTGACGGAAAGCGTGACGTCTTGTTCCGGCCCTGTGCGCACATTGCGTGCTGCGCAGTCTGCGCGCCGCGCGTTAAGAAATGCCTCATATGCCGCGAGCCTGTGCGAGGCAGAATACAGGTACAGTATACTCTCATATAGGCAGAATACAGGAACGAACAGTATAGGTACTCACACTAGGATAATACAGGTACCTACAGTATATAAGTAATGAATACAGGGATGTTATATATGAAAGTATGCCTGTCACAGGCGCCACCCTCATGATGTTGGATGTTTCAGATTGAGGAGTGCGTGGTGTGTTCTGACAAAAAGGCTTCAGTCTTGTTCCGGCCCTGCTCGCACCTGTGCGCGTGTGAGTCCTGCGCTCCCCTCATGAAGAAGTGCGTGACGTGCCGTGCGCAGATTGAGCGCATGCTGCCCTTCAGCCTGTGCTGCGGCGGCCCTGGTAAGTGTCATTTTACCTGACGTGCGCAGCTATAGGAAGCAGAACGAATTCCGCTATCCTCGTCATAGTTTCGCTTGGTAGCCAAGGAGAGATTGTTGGGAGGGTAGGTACAATGGTTGGGGGCTTGGGAGTCACTAAAGGTACCTTTAGCCATTGTGATGTAGGGTTTGGGCGTCAGCGCTTTTAGCTTGTGTGTTGTGTTTAAGGAGTGTTAGAAGGTACTTGTAGCGTTATGTAGTGGAGGTATGGCGTCAGTGAAGGTCCCTTTAGGTTTATTTAATGTGTTTAGGAGTAATAAAAGAAGTTGACAACGCGGAAGAGGAGGCGGCGGCTGCAGTGGCGGCTGCTGCTCTGCGTGCTGAGCCCTCCAACATCAACACGAACAGTGGCGCAGCCAGCAGTAGCAATATCGGGGGGGCCCTTATGAACAACGGCAGCCGTGACGTCTCCACGGGGGATGTGCAGAAGCTACAGCAGCAGCTGCAGGACATCAAGGAACAGGTATATTACACCATACATGTACACGATATAGGTAGAAGCTTCAACAGCAGCTGCAGGACATCAGGGATACACCATACGTCATACAATACTAAGCTATAGTGTATGATGCTGTGATTGAAGACAGTGTGTCTAGCCTTGAAAAGTGATGTACACAGCTATATTGTTCTGATTGCAGACGATGTGTCCAGTTTGTCTGGACCGACTGAAGAACATGATCTTTCTGTGCGGTCACGGAACATGCCAAATGTGCGGAGACCGGATGTCCGAATGCCCCATCTGTCGCAAGCCTGTTGAGAAGAGAATCCTCCTCTACTGAAACCTCAAACCTGCTGTTACAGTACAAGAATCATTCATCGTGCGATCAGAAAATCAATTCACCTCCCAAGTTTTTGTGATCTGTGACTAGGCCAATTTTGTAGCTGCATGAGAGTTTAGCCAACTTTTTCCACGCAGACCCAGACTGGGTGGGGGATGGTTACTAAGAATAACTGACAGCTGATCGCACTGTGTAGGTACCTACCTAGTATAGATACTCATCTTCAAACTGTGGATACCTTGCTACCTACTACTGTCAAACTCTATAGGTGTTGAACTGATGACCGTTCCCCTAGTCGTTTGTTAGAGTTAGACCACAGAGGAAATATCCAAGTTAGACATTAGATCAGCCCTATTATGGGATTTGATCTACAGTTAACGGTGACCACACAATCTTGTATATTTATGTTTTTTCGGCCATTTTTTGATGGCCCTGTTGGATATATAAATGCTCTGAAATATATGTTTTTTAACGTCCGAAATTGTGATTTGACAATTTGTCCAAAATTACTTACTTACTTGATCACTACATAGCCAATTAATTACTGACATTTTAACATTTAAATATCCTACAGTGTCCTGAAAATAGTCGGAAAACCCGCAAACCAATAGCAAATAGCAAGGTGATCTCTAGTGACTACCAACAGGCCAAATCTGCCCACAGATGATGTTCGCAGTGCCGCGGGATAGGGTTCACCATATATTTGAGGAACGCCCGTTATTGGCAGTGTAAAGCATGCGCAAACCATAGCCATACATCACAACAACGTAAAAGTTTCTTGTTTCCTATTCAGATATCACAGTTAGGTATCACGGATGGGTACATTAGCTAGGTACAACTGGTCTCCCATTCAGATATCACAGTTAGGTATCACGGATGGGTACATTAGCTAGGTACAACTGGTCTCCCATTAGTTCATGTTTCACAAAGCTCCAGTTGTGTTGTTGAATGCATAGTGCTATGTTGCAACCAGCTGCAGTCTGCTAAAATATTATTAAACAATTGTTGCGAGCCTATATTTACTTATTATCTACCTACTTACCTATAGCTCTGACCATCAAAAATCCAAAGGGGAAAAATGTGTCCCAATACTTCTATTACATGCATGCAGAAGTTTCTGAGGAAACTATTGTTTTATAACTTCTGAGATAATAATAGGTAATATTGTCAATGTCGGAAATTGGTTGTTTGTCTAAGTTGGGAATATCACAAAAATGGTTAAACACTCAGGCTGACTCTGGTATTATATTTCAGAACAAATAAATGTTGCAGTTGAACTCATAGAGGAACATGAACTATTTCAACTATTTCCTCAGAAACCTCACCCAATTCTATAATGGTAACAAAGGAATCAATTTAATTGCTTCATTATTACTATTATTTTTAATTTAAAAATATGTGAGGACCTGTTTGGGAAAGATGACTGACTAGAACTCAGTGTAGTAGGTATGGCAGATCAAAATTAAACACCACTGAAACTCTTACAAAAAATTAATTAAGTAGGTACGTACCTACCTACCTACCTACCCACCTATAGAACGTCGAGCTGGCTGTATAACCACACTATATCTATAGGTCAGTTGTAATTAGATTAGGTTCTCGCTTCTCAATCACACTGTAGGATCCTCAGTTATTCTGGAATATTAGATATCTTTTTAACGTTAGGAACTACCTAGTTGAATATGTTGTGATTTAAAAGTGAAAAATTATTCCATCATAAAATTATTATCAATTATCACACATAAACCGTTAGGTAATACCTATTACCTACATTTCAAATCAATATTAAAAAATTAAGATAAAGGGCTACGATTTTTTGAATGCTGGAGTAGGTACATACAGTCAACGTCAAAGTGGCTTCACAAATTAGCTATCTACCGTAAATTCGAATACAAATCACCATCAGTTAATTCATTCCATGCTCAAGCGAAGAAAAGGCTATAAAAAATAATGAAATATAAAAGCAAATCGAACAGAAGTCACAATTTTCTGTTTTGAACCTAGAGGAAGACGTTTAGCTTACTCAAGGTTACCTACATGTAGCAATATTTTTACATTACATTTTAGTGAAAGTTCCAACTCCCACAAAACGACGTCGGGGAAGGGGAGAATTCGTTACCTGCGTCTGCGTCAGCGTCATTTATTGGCCACACTAACATATCTCACCAACCAAATCTCTACCGGATTTTTGTCACAGCTTTGTGCGTTCCGTGTAAGTTTTGGAGCTGATTGCTTAAATCCTGCTCAAGTTTTGGAGCTGATTGCTTAAATCCTGCTCAAGTTTTGGAGCTGATTGCTTAAATCCTGCTCAAGTTTTGGAGCTGATTGCTTAAATCCTGCTCAAGTTTTGGAGCTGATTGCTTAAATCCTGCTCAAGTTTTGGAGCTGATTGCTTAAATCCTGCTCAAGTTTTGGTCCTGTCCACTCAAGCAGTGTAGAGTTCATCCGGAACACGTAGGTATATATTGTGGAGCTGGTCGCCACAGTTCCATCCGGAACACGTAGGTATATATTGTGGAGCTGGTCGCCACAGTTCCATCCGGAACACGTAGGTATATATTGTGGAGCTGGTCGCCACAGTTCCATCCGGAACACGTAGGTATATATTGTGGAGCTGGTCGCCACAGTTCCATCCGGAACACGTAGGTATATATTGTGGAGCTGGTCGCCACAGTTCACTCAAGCGGTCTAGAGCTCGTCCTGGAACACGTGTATGTTGTGGAGGTGGTCGCCATAGTCCGTGGCCTCGCTCCCCACAAACAGCTCATGGTTGTCGATCGCTTCAGCGTAACTAATCATCCCATCCCCATCCATGTCGCACTCTGCTATCAAATGCTCAGCCTCTTCAAGCGCGATGTCACTGAAAAGTTCAAACCAAGACCCATTAAATGAGTTGAGCAATAATACAGAAGCGCGCTACTGTCCTGACTAGCTACAGTTACAATACAAGTAGGTACTGACTCATTGCTCGGGACCATCCACGCCAAAATCTCATCCTTGTCAAGGCGTCCATCGTGATCTTTATCAAAATCCGCGTCAAACTTTCCTTTTTCCGACAGCAGCCATTCTTTGTCTTGGTCTTTGCCTGAAGCAATAACACATCAATAAAAATAAGTTACGAACAATGGTTACGCCGGACGTTTTTCACAAGAAACTTAACACATACTTTGTTTCTGTAGGAAAAGTTAATTGGGAAAGTGACTAGTCAACGCAGTTTTGTTACATTTCTGTGACACCCCTCTGTTGAAACGCCAGAAACAAGTGAACTAAGTTAGGATTTAAGAGTCGAATGATATAATTTAAAAGAAACTAACTTCGATAATTAGTGTCATTATTCAGAACAAAAACAACTATCGAATATAGTTTAATCCCGTTAATAACCATTGTGGTGGCACTTATTTATTGAGTATTGACACTGCGTGTTAGTGGCTCACCTTTGTCCCCCATGTACTCCTGGAAGTCTATGAAGCCGTCTCGATTCGCGTCTTTGTCTTTGAGCGTCTGCTCAAGTATGAGTGGGAGCATCTGCGGGTGCTCTTCAGGGTGGCTGAACAGAAGAAACTCAGCTTTGTTTAAGAACCCGTCCCCGTTACCATCAGCCAGCGTGAACATCTTCTTATCATCGTTAATCAGCTGTAACAGGTGATCCAAAGTTACAGTGAAGTACAGGTCTTCATCGTCAGCACTATGACAGGTGGAGACTCCACTTACCGTCAGTGGTACCGCCACTGCTAAGTGTCAGTTACCTGCTGGTCTTCATCATCAGTGATCTGACTGGTGGAGACACCGAAGGTGTCAGCCAGGTACTCCTCCCACGTCACCTTCCCGTCCTCGTTCTCATCCGAGTCCTCGAATCGGTCCGCAGACTCCTCCTCGGACAGCATCCTGCCAACATCACATACAGACACTCAAATAGTTGTCGAAATACGTTATACGGGGTATAACTTTAGCTTTATAGGAAAGATGTGAGTACCCATACAGGATAGATCTACCTTTATATGGAAAAGATGTGAGCACCCATACAGGATAGATCTAGCTTTATATAGGAAAGATGTGAGCACCCATACAGGATAGATCTAGCTTTACCGGAAAGATCTGAGTATCCACGACTGGAGTTCTGGTTTATTGACGTGACCATCCTTGTTTAAATCCATCTTGGTAAGCAGGATCTGCAGCCTCCTCTTCGCCTCTTCGGGAGACAGGTGATCGAACTCTTCTGCGGTCTTGTGACTTCCTAGAAATCCAAAGGCAGTAGGTCAGCATATCGAAGCCAAAATTACTTAAGATAGTGCAAGTTTCCCCTAAAGATGACGTAGATTTGTTGCCTTAGACCGTCTACATCGCTCCCGGTGGGCCCACTCTAGTATCTAATAAGCCTGAGGCGTTCATGCAAGTACGTGACCAAACAAAAGGAGCGAAGGCTCACTATGAAAAGGTTCCAAGAAGACTTGAGTATTAATCCACAGTGAGTCGGACAAGTCGAGCATAGTGCTTTGATTTTGGCGGAATACGCAGCAACTCAAGTGTAGGTTGTGATTTTGACCTAATCACCCCCTTGCGTACAGAGGCGACCCTGCGCTGGCAATGACGCAGAGGCTGGGCTGGCTATATTTGGCTCACCCAGGATAGCTTCGTGATCGAACTCGCTGTGGTGTTCTCCGGAGGCGTCGTGATGTTTGATGTCACGGGGGCTGTAGGCCCCATCGTCCTCCCTCTCACCACTACCTCTGCTACCCCTGCTCGAGTGCAGGTGGGTCGCTGCCGGGGAAGCCCCCGAAAGTTTCACAAATGCACATCCTGTCAGGACAGTAAACACTAAAAATGATAATAAATAGTTTGCCATTATTGACGATTTCTAGAACCTTGTGAAAAGATGAGTAAAAACAGCGAAATGTCAATTAAATCGCCTCAAATGTCGAACAGATTTAAAAAAGGCGGCCATTTTTAACAACAACAGTCAAAGGAAACGATAGATCGATCTGGATTAAAAAAATATTGAATCAAAATGTCAAAGGAATCCACTCCTAAATTTAACTTTCGTTCTGTTGGCAGCGCGAATGCAAAAAAATAACGACTGTAATATAGCGGCGGGCCATTTTTTTTGAAGTTTGAAGTGTAATTTGGATAATGTCTAACCGTTTGGCTGTCCCTATTTTCTCTACAAGTAAAGTAGATTCATGTGAAGCGGCGCGAGAACGCTGGGCTCTGTAAGTTGCTCTCTTCGCTGCTGTTTTGGGGTTTGTTTACATTTCCAATGGCGTGTCGGCTTTTGTGTCAACTGTCATGCTGTTGATATTTCTTTTTGCCCACGAACTGTTTGACATTGACAGTGACTGGTGAGGACTATAAACCTTGTAGGAGATGTAGGTAGGCTTACAATAAATTTCAAGCCCTACTTCTATCAAAAGGTACCTATTTCGTCCATGTACTTATTTCGGGTCAAATTCCGGATGCCGATGCCGCATAGGTAAGTAGTAGGTATCAGTAGAGTGATTCAAGACCCAGGGTAAGTAAGGGTCGCATTATTTTTGGCCAGCTGACAATCCCATGAATGTTTTGTAACAGTTTTTGAAAGGATATTTCGCATTTTGGATAACTATAGGTACCATAGGTACATTGGTTTGAAAACGGCACCTCTGCTTGTGGCTTTTCTGAAGCTAAAGTTTATATCCTTACCTTACCTCTACAGATTTTTCGTGTTTTTGTATGATAATAATGGTTTCAGACGATCAGCAAACAACACACCTCGAAGTAATCGCAGCTCACCAAGGAGCGCGATACCTTCGAACTGTTCGACGCCCCGCTCCAGCAGAAATGCAAACGACAAGGAGAATTTCAAAACTCCGACGAATCTTAACTCGTCACGGCAGCGATGGAAGTCTGCGTCAGCGATCAGCGATAGCGCGGGGGATAAGAAGCACAGTCATACACACACGTGTTCTCCCAGCCTCTCCGTCAGTGATAATGCTCTTAATCAGTCAGCAGGAGACATGCCCACCTCCCCTCGCGGCGAACCTTCCAACTTTGTGGTGGGAGTCAGGGTCAGGCCCTTTACTGCCCGGTGAGTATCAAGTAACAAGCAGTGGTGGGAGTCAGGGTCAGGCCCATTACTGCCCGCTGAGTATCAAGTAACAAGCAGTGGTGGGAGTCAGGGTCAGGCCCTTTACTGCCCGCTGAGTATCAAGTAACAAGCAGTGGTGGGAGTCAGGGTCAGGCCCATTACTGCCCGCTGAGTATCAAGTAACAAGCAGTGGTGGGAGTCAGGGTCAGGCCCATTACTGCCCGCTGAGTATCAAGTAACAAGCAGTGGTGGGAGTCAGGGTCAGGCCCATTACTGCCCGCTGAGTATCAAGTAACAAGCAGTGGTGGGAGTCAGGGTCAGGCCCATTACTGCCCGCTGAGTATCAAGTAACAAGCAGTGGTGGGAGTCAGGGTCAGGCCCATTACTGCCCGCTGAGTATCATGTAACAAGCAGTGGTGGGAGTCAGGGTCAGGCCCATTACTGCCCGCTGTGTATCAAGTAACAAGCAGTGGTGGGAGTCAGGGTCAGGCCCATTACTGCCCGCTGAGTATCATGTAACAAGCAAGAGGACCCAAGTTCTAGTCCCAACTTGTCGAAATGTATTGTATCCTCCGGCCGGAGTAACACTCAACGTGCGGATACAGACTCTTCATTCTCTAAAAATAATAACGTGTACTTATTTGGGCCTTAAAATTGTTCTAAGTAACGTGGTGGGATTTTATGGTCGAGTTATTACATATTACTGACAGAAATCAGTGGATTGTAAAATCACAGTAGGTATAGGTATTAAACTAGTTTAAATTGACACATCACGTATATTTCAGAATCAATAGATATCCGTTTTCTCAGAAACGTGTCATTAAAAAAACGTCAAGAAATTGGTTTGGAGAAAGTAATTTTTTGATTGAATTCAGTGAGGAGTCGGACGGCTCCGTGCGGAATATGGTGTCGATGAAGGGGAGTGATTTGTCACTTGAGTGCGCGTCTGGCACGGTGCACACGTTCAGCTACGATCACTGCTTCTGGTCGTTTGACCGTGAGCATGACTCACCTCCCTACGCTAGCCAGAGCGCCGTGTTTAGCGCTATGGCTGAGCCTCTGCTTGATCAGCTCATGATGGGCTACAATGCATGCCTGCTTGCCTACGGACAGACTGGCTCAGGCAAGAGCTACAGGTAAACATGTTGTTAAGTTTAACTGGAGGTTAGTGTCTAATAAACTTCTGGACTTTATCCTGTGTAGAACGTAATAGAGGATGTGACTCTTCAAAACTATTTGTTTCAGATCAATTAAATATCCAGCAGTTTCCTCAGAAACTAAACCGTAAACCGGACAGCGTTATTTACAGCCTTAACATTGATTTCAGCATGATGGGGCAGGATGGTGAGGAAGAGAGTGGTATGATCCCGAGGTTCTGCAGTGCGCTGTTTGAGCGCGCAGCTCAAGCTGATTACGAAGTCTGTGTGGAGATCAGCTTTTACGAGATCTACAACGAGAAGATACATGACCTGCTGGCTAGCCACAGCCAGAGTGGCAAGACTCCTCACACGCCTGCAGGGCTGCGCGTGCGAGAGCATCCAACACTAGGCCCTCACGTCGTAGACCTGGCTGCACATAGCGTCACCTCCTTTGCCGACGTCAAGGTACTGAAAAAACTCCTTCAACTACAGCCCTCGAAGGGTCAGGACCAGGTGGGACTGAGGGCCCCACCTTCCGTGACCTCTGTACACAAGGGTGTCATTTCGTAATAATCTCGCCCACAAGTCCCCCAGCCTGAGGAGGCTAGCTACCCTTTAGGGATGGGTAGATCGAGAGCCGTGAATGTTTCACTAGGAAAAATCTCAAAAAGTCGGGACTAGATCCAGGGTCCTTTTGCTTATGTAAGTAAGTGTGATTTCCCTCTGTTCTATTGCTTACGTAAGTGATATCCGCCTGTTCTGTTGCTTATGTAAGTGTGATATCCCATGTGTGTCCCATGTAGGGGTGGCTTCGGGTAGGGAACAGTCACCGCATCACGGCTGCCACAGGGCTCAATGAGACAAGTTCACGCTCACACTCCATCTTCACTGTGGTAGTGACGCAGCAGCGTGACGGCGTCACCTGCCGCAGCAAAGCTAACCTCGTGGACCTGGCGGGCAGCGAGAGGGTCAAGAATACCCACACACCCACCCCTCACCAGCTCAAGGTACTTAACCATGCTATTGCCCTGTGTTTCAGGGGAAATCTAATATGCCTATTTTGGACCCGAAGAAATTGAAAAGACGCAGAGGAGGTTTCCCCTCCAACTCAACATCAAGCTGTTGTTGTTACAACATAGTGAACTGAATGAACGTAGCTGGTTACAGGAAGGAGTGAGCTGAATGAATGTTGCTGGTTGCAGGAAGGAGTGAGCATCAACAAATCACTGCTGACGCTGGGCAAAGTGATCAGCTTCTTGTCGGAAAGGGGCCGGCGCAGGGGAGGTGTCTCTTCCAGCTCAGGGTCAAGCTCCATGGCCAGCTTCGGCCCTTACCGTGAGTCCGTCCTCACCTGGCTTCTCAGGGTAAGATGCTCCGCTACTTTTAGGTAGATTTCGAAGAAAAATCTACCTATTGTAGTCGTACCAGTAGGTAGTCTCACTTTTGAAAAATTTCTTCACAGTTCTTCTTTTTATGACCCCTGAATTTTCACTTTCTTGTGAGCACGCTAGGAGCCGTATTTTGGAAAAATAATTGGTTTTGACTATTTAATAAAATATAAGGGACTAAAATCTCGGTCGAGTTCGTTAATGGGGGAAATCGGACGAAGGGGGGGGGGGGGGGATGGGGGGACTTTCGAAATCTGGTTTTTTGGCCATAACTCCCTTAATATTGTAACTAATGAAACGTTTGGTCCAAAAAAAATAAATTAAGTAAAAAAAATCAAAATTTTCGATACCGCTGGCGTAAAAATTGCGAGAAAGTCAAGTGCGACCATTGTCGGACCCTTTATTTAAAAATGTGCTGCTTCAACAAGTTGTGCCGTGTTAGGAACTACTGGATAAGGTACAATGTTCACACCGAAAACTCAACTCTGACTCTCTGACATCATTATAATGTACCTATAATTAACTTTATACAAAAATAGAATTGACTATTGTATTATGAAAATATGTAAGTAATGTAGCACGAATTTTCAAACTGGTTCCCGGGAGGCTAATCTCAAACGATTTGGAAAGCTTTCCAAAACAACCATGTTCTGTAATATAATCATTCATTTTATTGATGCTACAAATTAGCACAACGTGCACATGCACACACAATTTGAAAGAACAGGGTGCTAAGTGTGCTCACTAACCAAACTTGAAATGACATCATAGCCAGTTCATTTCTGACGTTAAAGACATTAGATTTCTGAACATTTAAATATCCGACAGTGTCCTCAAAAAATGGTCGGAAAAAACATAAACAGCGACTGCATGGTCGCCGTTACCGTCACTCTCTTGCAACAAAGGTGGAAAAATCAAGTGAAGCTCTGATACTAGCGATACTATAGTTATCGTCATGTCTCGAGCTATGATACTAGCGATACTATAGTTATCGTCATGTCTCGAGCTATGATACTAGCGATACTATAGTTATCGTCATGGTCTCGAGCTATGATACTAGCGATACTATAGTTATCGTCATGTCTCGAGCTATGATACTAGCGATACTATAGTTATCGTCATGGTCTCGAGCTATGATACTACACTGAAAGAAATGTTAACTAAAAAATGCAGTTGGAATTGAGCTACTAATACTTTTATAGTTGGACGAACTAATTCGATTTTAGTACGCGGTTTTAGTTCAAATTTAGTTCGTTTTTCCCCTCCTTTTTTTAGTTGGAACCAACTAAAACATTTTTTAGTTGGTGCTACTAAAACGGTTTTCAACTAAAATGTTTTAGTAAAAATTGAGCTACTAATTTTTTTAGGCCTTTTTAGTTGAATTTAGTTGATTTTTTTTTAGTTGCATCAACTAAAACGGCAAGGAAGCACCATTGACGATTTTAGTTGGCCCTACTAAATTATGTAGTAGATCCTACTAAATGATCCTACACTATTTTAGTTGTTCCTACTAAAATATGTAGTAGATCCTACTAAATGCTGCTACACTATTTTAGTTGGTTCTACTAAAATATGTAGTAGATCCTACTAAATGCTCCTACACTATTTTAGTTGTTCCTACTAAAATATGTAGTAGATCCTACTAAATGCTCCTACACTACTTTAGTTGGTCCTACTAAATACTCCCATACTATTTAGTTGCTCCAACTAAAATATGTAGTGGATCCTACTAAATGCTCCTACACTATTTAGTTGTTCCTACTAAAATATGTAGTAGATCCTACTATATGCTCCTACACTATTTAGTTGGTCCTACTAAATACTCCTATACTATTTAGTTGCTCCAACTAAAATATTTAGTAGATCCTACTAAATGCTCCTGCACTATTTAGTTGGTCCTACTAAAATATGTAGTAGATCCTACTAAATGCTCCTACACTATTTAGTTGGTCCTACTAAAATATTTAGTTGGTCCAACTAATACTTTCCCAGTCAATTAGTTGACTGGACTAAAATGGGGTCTGCACCAATTTAGTTGTACTAACTAAAAAATATGGGATGCCCCCCGGACTCGCCCCCCTTTTGGGGGGGGGGGGGGGGGGGGTGCCTGCCACCGGGATAGGTATTAATGTATCTACGATAGATGAGTGGCTCTTCAAAAAACTGCACTTTTCAACTCCGGGCAGTTAGTGCCGAAACAGTACAGTGTTTTGAAATGTCACTCACTTCGATGAGACAATAATACTCAGCCTGGTGATCAGTGCCCATATTTCCAGTAAGTACGCCATTGGTGCAGCTCCCATAAGCTATCTGTGAAAAAATACAGCAAACGTCAGTTAAATATGTAACGGAGTACTTGTATATTACCAGTGAAATATTACAAAGTTAGGGATGTACAATAACACATGCGACTATATACCTACTACAAAACGGTATGAAAAACGCCCCTGCTCCTCACTGAGTTGGAAGTCTCCTTCTTCCGACTCAGGTTCGACACTGACCGCCTCGAAAGGCCGTTTAACGGCTGCGCGTCTCGGGGTCGTCGAAGGGGGGATGGAAGGTCCGGTGCTGTCGCTGCCGTCTGTGAGCTGGAGCGACTTGCGCCTCTTCACGACGTTCCCTGTCGTATCTGCAGATGGTTTCTTCAGGTTCCCATACTTGAAGTGCAGGAGTCCGTTAGCAGGTCTCGGGGGCTGAAACAAAAACTCGGGTTTTACTACTCGGTTTTATAACAAAAATTCGGGTGCACTGTTTTCAATTTTTCTTTGAATTTTAATGTTTTTTTTCTTCTTTCGTCATAACAGCTGTTACAAGCTTTTAAATTTAACTAAGATCAAGACAATATTCTTGTCACATTTCCTTTTTGTACAAGAATTTATCTTGTAACGCACAGGTTGGTCACAAACGTGAAATATACTTACATTGCTGAAGCATGGGGTGTACCATAGATCGGCACTCTCGCCCGGGAAAACGGCGACCACCTCTCTCGCCCACTCCACCCATGCGGAGCCAGGGATTCTTGGTTTGACTTTTCCCTGCACGACCATCCGATTCATAGAAGTAAACCACAAAACAAAACAAAACAGAAGCAATTTCAGTTTTAACACTCATTCACTGAGAAATGAACCAAAGAAAATGGCGGAAAATACCGAAAAACTTATGAGGTCCGACCGTACCGGTGTCCGACTGAAGACTGAAGGGTAGATTTAGTTGGAGCTGTGGTGTTGCATGCCACGCCCCTAGCGGCAGGTACGGGAACCATGACAATTTCCAACTAAAACTATACAAATTAGTTGCAAAATAGTTGGCCCGCCAACTAAAAAAAACCATTGTAGTCGGTTTCACTAAATAGTTGCAACTAATACCAATTTGTAGTCCGTCCAACTATTTTCTCTGATTTTAGTAGATAAATTAGTTGGCTTAGCTGAAACCAACTATACTCGTATATTGAATTTTTTGGGTAAAACCCTGGATACAACCCTACCCGACCCGAGGTGACCCGAGGTCACGATGAGGTGAAAATTAACTTAAGATTTGCCCTCAGGTAGGTAAGTAGGTATAGTTGGTTTAGCCGCGATAGTCGAGTGGTCTAAATGGTTGTCTGTAAGCCGGGTCACACAGGTTCGAACCCAGAAACCTTGGCTTGTCCCCCCCACCTCAATAAACTATCAATAGAACATAAGCAACCTATGACTTGTCATCGATTACCCCAGTTTATAAAATACCTACACCCCACAATAATATCAATTAAAAAAAAAAAAAAAAATCCATTTCGTATACCTACCTACCTCCTTCAAACCGATAAATACGTAAACAAGGAAATATAAATTTTTATGTCGCTAATAGCGTACCGATATACCTATGCTCCTCATAACGATTTACATGGCAACATATACACCTCGCCAACTCAGTAATTTCCTTTCAAAATTAATTTTTTCAGACCTTATAGGCTCATTTTTTCCGCATTTTTTTTACAATATCACTTCAGATTTTCATTCTGTATGCTGTGGTAAGAAAATTCAGTCGATTACCACACTAATAAAGGTTTTTGGAATCAGCCTCAGAATGTCTAATTTTGAATCTTGATAGTTTCGCGCCACAAAGTTTTTAGTTGGAATCTGCTATCACGTGATGTTTTAGTTGGGGGAAACAAGTCACGTGTTTTTTTAGTTAAAATTACTAAAATTACCATTATTGCGTAGCATCTCTTACTAAAAAAACCCAATCATCTTAGTTCATTTGAAGTCTAGGTAGGTACTATAAGTCTTACGTCACTAGGTATTTAGTTGACACATTTCTAAATAAAATGATGTATATAGCCTCTCATAGAACTTATACTAAAACGACGGTTTAGTAGGAGCAGAGTTTTAGGTAGGTATATCTAATAGGATAGTTTAACATATAGACGCATCTCTTATGGGTAGGTATACCTGCTATGACCTATGACCTCCACTCTATTTATGATCTGGGGCGAAGAACGTCCCCACACACCGTTATAGCCTCTGACCCATACCTATACTATAGGATTATTGACACCAAGACATGCACCTTGGTCCTATTCTATTTCTAAACATACCGGTCAATAACATCATATTTTTAAATACGTGTGATGTGAATAGCAAATTAATTTTCAGCATTGAAATAATAATGGCAACTAAAACCTCTTCTTCTGCATATTGCGAGTCTTAGCGACTTAACTAAGAAGTAGGTATTAGTTGTACCAAGTAATTTCCTTGCCAACTAAATATCCTCCGCACGTTCAATTGTAGTTGAAGCTACTAAATTAATCAGGGGAAAAAAATTGGTAGACTTTAGTTGAGTTTTTTTTAGTAAAAATTAACTAAAAAATTGACTAAAATCATGTTGTAGTTGAAGCTCTACTAAAAAAAAACGAACTAAAGTCGATGTAGTTGGTCCAACTATAACGACTTTTAAAATGTTAGTTCGTTCAACTAAAAAAACGTCAACTACAACTTTTTAGTAATTTTTTTAGTTAACATTTCTTTCAGTGTAGCGATACTATAGTTATCGTCATGGTCTCGAGCTATGATACTAGCGATACTATAGTTATCGTGATGTCTCGTAGCTCGTAGGTCTTATCATGATACTGCCTCTTGCCTAGCCCATGAAAAGTAATTGTTTGCAGGTTTACTCATCTGTTGTCACCGCTCTCAGCCGCCACTCTTACTTTTGTCAGTTCTGCGCAGAAACAGAATGTCAACAAAAGGCACCTATCTAAAATGAGTGTAATGCCATGATACCGTGCCCTATTGAGTACAATGCCATTGGGTCCCCTATTCCGTTCTTATCTCTACGGCTGAGAGATGTACGATTATACTGTGCAAATAGAGACTGTAGGGTTAATAATAATGTAGTGATTTGTCGGAAACGGCTGTACCGTGCTACGACAACTAGAAAACAAAACTATATCTTCACTGTTAAGCTGCCCGTCCACTGGTCGGACGGAACCGCCGGCAGTGGGATATTCCACCATGCTCCGGCCGCTTCCGAAGCTTCCGATGATTAAGAACTTTCGATTCGTTCGGTTCCGTCCGACCAGTGGACGGGCAGTTTAAGGGTCGCTCGAAACACTGGCCGCAGAATGATTTCTGAATGGTATATTGCAGGTACTACGACAATATACCATTCAGAATGGTTTCTGAATGGTATATTGCATATTATATCCCCAACTAGTAATAATTTTTGTATGGAAGGTTTCAACAATCGAACGATTTCTTAACATTTTTTTCCGAAAAAATGTTAAATCGGAACTCTGTTTTCTAGCTCCTGAATGCAACAGTCTCGTAGGAAAAATACCACCAAAAAAGTAACGAACTTGGGTGCATAGTCGCTGAGCTGTAACCTGTAACCATCATGCCGCGAGGAGTGTCACGTGTGTCACTCCTTGCCCGCTTCCCACAAACTGATCCTATAGTGGCAATGTTTAACTAGGTACATGGCTTGGTGCTTTGTAGATTGATGAGTCAGCTGTTTGGGTAGCCTTGCCAGACTTTGTTAGGCTTCTATCCATCTGTCAGTTTTTTGCGTGTTATGGTGGTAGGAAGCTCGAAAGACATGAGTGACATGACATAACTGTTTCATTGTGCTATAGTGCGTCAAGTGAATCGCGCTTTCTCATTAACTGCCTATCTCGAGACAGGCCAAGGATCATTTGAAGCAGACCAATTATTACAAATGCTACAAATTTCGATACTAATATTTACCACCTATATACCCACCATACTCAATTAAGAGAGAAACGCCTATTTTCTCGGAAATTTAAAACGGTAAAAATTGGAGAAAATCTCCAGTTTTCTCTTAACTAGGCATGGTGCATGGTGGGACGCATCCTTAATATTTTTATTTAATAATTTTTCGTCTGTTTTTACGAAATATGTACACTTATATTTCATTACAAACATGTGGCATGGGACAAAAAAAAACATGAACAAAATTACGTATTTTCAACGCTACTTACTACAGTCTAGATGCGCTGTAATTACAACAACCATCGCTGTGACCGTATCTTGTAATTTTCGTAATTTGAAGGTTTTCGCTTGTGCTTGCTTAGGATTCAAAGTTCAAAGGCACGTCTCTATAGAAGCGAATAACAAAACGTTGGTGTGCCTGTTACTGACTGAACGGTCAGGGGGTGTCAGGGTGTTCTGGGAGCTTTTAGTCAGGGGGTGTCAGGGTGTTCTGGGAGCTTTTAGTCAGGGGGTGTCAGGGTGTTCTGGGAGCTTTTAGTCAGGGGGTGTCAGGGTGTTCTGGGAGCTTTTAGTCAGGGGGTGTCAGGGTGTTCTGGGAGCTTTTAGTCAGGGGGTGTCAGGGTGTTCTGGGAGCTTTTAGTCAGGGGGTGTCAGGGTGTTCTGGGAGCTTTTAGTCAGGGGGTGTCAGGGTGTTCTGGGAGCTTTTAGTCAGGGGGTGTCAGGGTGTTCTGGGAGCTTTTAGTTCCAATCCCGGCGTAAGCAATATTTTCCGCTTACCGGATGTAGCTGCGGCCAAACTCCTATGTGAACACTTCTCCTAAGCCAGCCAGTTTTGAGAGTAAAAGGGTATTTGACTCTCAATATAGGTTGACTAGTAGGTATCTACTAGTAACTATTCTTCAGTCGGTCAGTCAGTCAGTCAGTCCATCAGTTAGGATGGTTTTCTTCTTCTAATACGAGTTTGAAAACTATGAAATCTGTAACTATATATTGTGGTGAGTTTTAGTCATCTGGTCAGTCTTGTCATCTCTTCGGAGTCTTCGGCGGAGGGACTCAGGTGCTGCTGGGCTTGGGTTGCTGTCGGGAAGCTACCTCCTCCTGCTGTTCTTCTTCCTCCTCCTGTATGCAGGTCCCTCTGTCGCTGTCCCTTCGTGTTTTTCGGATGTAGTTGGAGAGAACTCTTTTCTGTCGGCTTTTGCAAATGCTGCAGTTCTTTTCGTCTTGTGAACATTTCACTTTTTCTTTTTTGAGTTGATCTGCAATAAGAGAGATTAGATAACATGACATGTTGATGAGGTTCTAGCATAGTTTGGGTATATAGGTATGTACTACGTAGTTGGTGTTATCAACCGGTTCTCCTTGAAATGATGAGGAGGCAAGGCTAATGCATTCTCCATATTATATCTAACTACCTACCAATGAGCAGGTTAGACGGAGAACTTGCTTTTTATTTTTTAGTTGACTTTGTCCCTCCTAAATAAAGGCAGGAAGAAAGCATACGAGTACTCGTATAACGCCTGCCTTTGCAGTAAAATCATACACTGGGAAATTCATCTAAAGCTAAACTATAAAAAAACGTTTTCCGACAAATGCTTACATCTGAACGGGATGTGGAAAAGTACATGCGTATCGGAACGTAATGGAGCCTCGTAAGGATTTGGAAGTGTCTAGCTTCGAAAGGTTCCTGTTTTCAGTGATGATAGGTACTGTGACAGAGCGTCTGCGTACCTGATTTCTGATTGACATTGACCCAGGTCTGATCGTCGCGGCCATACGAGTACATTCGCGACTGGTAGGCAATGCTCTCGGGCAGGTACATCAGGTCCATGTTGAGATGATTTGGTTTGTTTCAGTTAGAACATTAGTCCTTCATCGGTCTGAAATCAAATTATTCAAATTGTGGGTTGGATCATTTCCTTCCATATTCTCCCTCATCCACAGCTTTCAGTGCTTTCAAGCAAAATCCGTCACTTCCAGCTAGCAGCACTACCAGTACCAGCTCCCCACTATGGGGACCTACAGTTATAAGAGGCTTCACAAACACTTTCACTTGACATTCTGAACATATCATCAGATAAAGGGTCCGGCAACAGTCGCACTTAACTTTCTCGCTCCATATGAATTAGATTTTTTTTGTGGGCATAATTTTTACGAAATCCAAAATCAGTTGAAAAGGACCCACGAACATCTATCTGAGATCACTCATACCAAATCTCATGACTGTCATTTTATTACTGTACTCCCAAATGCGTTTCGACCATTCAAAACGTGGTTTCTCATTCTCAACTTATTTTCAACACGTTTTTGACAATAACGGCCGTAATTTTGAAGATAACAAAATTCTGTTCGATAGATGTTTAAGTTACATAGTTTTACACAAATGTACCAAACTTCATGACAATCGGTCAATAAACGTGAATGGCGCGAAACGATCGAACTTTGATCCAAACGGCCGTAATTTTGAACCAATTTAATTGTTATTGCAAACGGCCTCGAAGCATCTAATTTTCAACCCCTGTAACAATTTTTGATGTCCTAGACCTAGATAGAAAAGTGCACCGTCGCGTCGGCGCTTGTCCGACTAACCAAAAACACGATTTTAGGTAGATTTCGAAGAAAAATCTACCTATTGTAGTCGTACCAGTAGTCTCACTTTTGAAAAATTTCTTCACAGTTCTTCTTTTTATGACCCCTGGACCCCAAAACCACCGTCAGGTAAAAAGTTTATATATATATATATATATATCTATCATTTTCATTTCCTTGTGAACACGCTAGGAGCCGTATTTTTTAAAAATAATTGGTTTTGACTATTTAATAAAATATAAGGGACTAAAATCTCGGTCGAGTTCGTTAATGGGGGAAATCGGACAAAGGGGGGGAAAATGGGGGGACTTTTTCGAAATCTGGTTTTTTGGCCATAACTCCCTTAATATTGCAACTAATGAAACGTAGTTTTCTCTGAGGGTCGTCTAACAGTACTGCCTACAACTTTTCTTAGTAACGTTTTTTGATCCCACCCCTAATGGTTGAGTAAGGGTGGAAAAAGAGGGTTTTGCGCACAAAAAAATTCATAACTTGTGTCCTAGGGGTGTTATCGAGTTCTTTTGTTTTGTAATGCATTTGCCTCAATATTACCTACAACTTTTGTCTGAAAAAGTTTTTCGTCCGACGCACCGTTTAGGCAGGGGGTGGGGGGTTGAATTTTCAAAACGTCATAACTCACTTATTTGGTGAGATATCGAGTTTATTCTTTTTGGTATGCGTTTCTATTAATAATATCTACAACTTTTGTCTGAAAAAGTTTTTTGTAAAATCACTTTCATTTTCTTGTTGGGGGGGGGGGGGGGGGGGGGTGAAATTTCAAAACTCAATTCCTCCGTTGTTATTGTAGAGAATGCATTTGGGTCAACTGAAAATTTTCTTAACCGACATTCTCAATGATTTTAAACTGCTTTTAGTGGATGGAAGTAATCTTCGAAATCTACCTACGCCTTTCGGGGCTGCCGAAAGGGATTTTTTTGAATTATATTGGCGGTTTTTTTGCTAATTAACGGCCGCAATTTTTGACCAATCAAAGATCCTTAAAAATTTGTCTTGGATCCATACCAAATTTCATCACAATCGGATGAACGGTATAGGCTCTAGAGCAGGAAACGGACGGACGGACTGACTCACTGACTGACTGACGGACTTTCTCCAGAAACCACCTTTTTGGACTCAACGGACACCTGAAATCTCAATTTCGAAATTTTGCACGAAAACAATGCTTTCTCCATACTTTCTCTTCTTCAATACTCTCGCCATATATGGCTAGCGAGAAAGTAAATAAAGGGTCCGACAATGGTCGCACTTGACTTTCTCGCAATTTTTACGCCTGCGGTATCGAAAACTTTGATTTTTTTTTTTACGTAAATTATTTTCTTTTGGACCAAAATTTTAACTTTTTCTAAAAAATATTTTGCCATACACTGGACAATAATTTTAGGCACCTACTCACCGGATTTCAAACATATCCGTCAAATGGTGAAGTGTCGTTCGACGCGCAAAGTACGTGTTTTCTATTGTCACGGCCTTAATTTTCATGTAATTGAAAATCTATTGAAAATCACCTTGAAGCATCTATCTGAGACCACTTTCACTAATTTTCAAGGAAATCTGTCGATTAGGCTTGTTGCAAATCCGTCTTAACCAATCAAAAACGTGATTTCCATTTTTGGAAATTTTCCTACGATAATGCCAATATTTGCAATAATTATTATGTTGGATAACATCAAACTAGGTTAAGGTACACCTCCCTACCAATTTTTATAGAAATCGATCGAATAGTGCTACCGGAGGTAGGACGAGAGGCGGGACAACAGAGCGAGATTTTGGTGTTTTGAGATTATTCATAAGATTACTTTGATTTTTTGGGATTTTTGACATTTGTTGTTGGATTTAATTGGTTTTTTGACATTTTTCAAGGAAGACACGGCCGGAGCGAGCGAAGCGAGCGGAGGCTCAGTATTTGGATTTTTTTGGATTTTTTGTGTTTTTCTGTTTTTGTGTTTTTTTGATGACCAACGCGTTTTGGCCAATACTGGGCCATTGGCCCAGCTCCAAATGATTGTAAATGACCTAAAAGCATCTATTCAAAAACACTTCTGCAAATTTTCAAGGTTCCAACTTGATATACGTAGTCTCCAGCCCTTCTAAACTCAAAAAATACGATTTTTTGCCTTTTTTTGACCATAGCAGGTGCAATTTTTGAGTTATCACGATTTATCAAAAAAATGTCCAGATATTTACATTAGGTACCTACATACCGAATTTGAGCGAAATCGGACGAACAGTGTGACGTCCAGTTGCGCGACAGACTGACGTACGTACGTACGTACATGGACATTTTTTAAAAACCACTTTTTTGGACTCGGGGGACCTCCAGGATCATGGGGAACCCAAAATCGAAATTTTGCACGAAGACATAACTTTCTCACTCCATGTATTACATACGGGCGAGAAAGTAAAAAGATTTGACAGAATCGGGGTCGAACCGGTGTGACTTTGTTCACAGTGTTCCTCTAAAGACTTGCATCTATATGACTTGGCCGTCGAGGCTGTAATCTGGTGGTCAGTACTACAGGTAGACAGTAGATACGATGCGGTAACTTCCTTGTACTGAGCACTATGGACTGAGCGGTGAGCCGTGACTGAAGGCCGTTCGCCATTCACTTTGCCTGTTTGCTCTTCTAGTTCCTGGGTCTGCCTTGGACCTAGGCGCTGCCACCGATGCGTTGGGCAGGGACTCAGTTTTTGGTTAGCTACGGCTCTGCATGTGACGTAACGTCATTGTGTGGAGGTCTCCAGGAATCTCAAGTGTGTTACGGAACTAAGACTGGATAGGGGCGCAAAAGGTAAAACCAGTTTGAACCCCTTCAGTTAGCCCTGCAATCCCTGCCAACGGCATTTCATTTGAGCATATACCCCTCGACCTGACGCGCGACGGAAGGGAACTTAGTAGACCTATTCTACTTTCTCTTCGAAAACGGCGAACTATTTTTAGCGCGAGTTGTTTGACGAGTCACGATGAAGCTCCCAATTGCATCGGCCTTGGAATGGTTTGTCCCTCTCGACTGGCATTTTCCATGAACTACTTATCAGTAGCCAAGAGCCAGGAGCTTGCATAAAGCCACTTAAAATTAACCGGTAAAAAATTTGTGGAAGGCGGTACTGGGTTTGTGGTTTATCAGCCGCAGGAAGTTCGCAGTTGGCTAGAAGGGACAGCGAGTTTTGCGCGTGCGTCGTGAACTCTGGCACGTGCACAACTTCTCGCTGACTCAGAAAGTGGGCCACGCACACACGCACGCACATCGCACCCATACTGCTCATGCCACTCAAGCTGCCTTGACCCACCACGCAGCACCTGCATCAACCTTGTCTCTATATTTATATCACTTCTTCACGGAATCATTTAAGATATTTAGCACTGCAGTAGAGATAAATAAAAAACCCTGCTTGTATCCCGACTGACACTGCTAGGGACCCATCAAACAGCTCATAAATGAATAACGAAGTAGGGAATTTGTTAAAGATCCTTGCGCTCTACCGCGCTGTTGCTTGTTCACTGATAAGTAGTGATAAGGATGTGGGCTGGGCTGATAGCAAACAGCAATAATCATCTGGAATAAGGCTGACACTTGACGGTGAGCCTTTAGATCTGAGGAACTTTACCTACAGTAACCAGGAATTCGGTGAAAGCGGTGAAATACTATTCTACCTATCGCCAGTCGTGAGTTTGCTCTATATTGTCTTCCGGTAAACCGAGACTGGACAAGTGCCTGCTACCAAGAAGGGGGTCTCAATGGTACAGTGTTGCATGTTGGTTCAGAAAACTGGGTTCATGACTACACCACCGCGGCACCGTAGAGTTCCGGGGTTGCAGGGCAGGTAATCGTTCCAGAGATTACAACTGTACCAGCTCTTACAGGATGGATCTAATTTCATCAACCAGCCCAAATTTGTACCACTGTGTGAAGATTCCGTTTCCGTTGTATATAAAGCCAATGTGCTGTACAAACCTTAGACTTTTAATAAATCATTATATCCATAACTCAGCACTTCTGGGAGGCGATACAGTCCTGACCCGATATCCAGGAGATCGCGCTATGGTTCAACTTTAAAGGTGTAGGTAGTATAACCCACACCGAAGGCTTTCAACTTTCAACTACGCATACCTATATCATAAAACTGCACAAGTGGGCGGGGCACTAGTTCTGATCCAAAAATTAATAAGAGGTTTGTTGAGCACACCTGTTCTATGTTCGAACAAAATAAGTAGGTGAAGCTAGCAAAAGGGTTTGAGTTTCGTGAAGTACAGGCAACCGAAACGTGCGACTCAACTCGCGAACGGGTGAAGCGTAACTGGTTGAGCTGGTAAACATAAACAACTCTCATCATGGCCACCGCCATTGACGCAGCGCGTGGCTTCACGTCGCACGGCACGCCCCCCAAATTGTGTTCATGTTTACCATTACTGGCGCTGTACAGGGGCCTCAAAACTCTGGTCCCTCCAGTCTGCACCCCCACATTCCGCACTGTATTGGTGTTCCCCACTATACTGGCGCTGACAGGGGCGTCAAAACTCTGGTCCTCCAGTCTGCACCCCCACATTCCGCACTGTATTGGTGTTCCCCACTATACTGGCGCTGACAGGGGCGTCAAAACTCAGGTCCCTCCAGTCTGAACCCCCATCCTGCCTTGATACTTACCATTTCTTTGCCCCAAAGTATGATACTGATCTAATCAACTAGACTAGATACTAGTAATCCAGAATAGAGGACCTGCGACTGTCAGGCTATTACAGTCAGTAAAGTCAGTCAAGAAACAAAAACGGATTCCTCTCGAAATTTACTCATTAAAATGGCTGATTGCACTTTTTACATACAAATATGAATTTCGGTTAACAAATGAATAAATAATTGCAACTTACATGTTGGCCGACGTTACTGTGATGATTGCTGCTGGGTAGGTAGATGTAGCTGTGTGTGCTATGAAGATAGACCAGCCGCCACCTGTATACATACGAGTACCTGTAGCTAGCTGTGTGTGCTATGAGATAGAAACAGCTGGTTACCTGTATAAATACCTGTAGCTGCTGTGCCCTCTCTAAGAGGTCAAAGGACCCATCAGGCACTTGCCTATTCTACACATAGCTTCCTGGGATACTGTGTCTTCGTTAACGCTATTGAGCTACTTATGCATGGAAGGCTTTGTATTTTGCATACTGAAACATCTGTATATTGTATATTGAACTGTCTGTGTGCTTTCTGTACCTTTCTGTATCATCTGGTTGGAGCACCATTTACATACTAAGCAAGGGGTACGGTATAATCGCGCATATAGAGCTCCTCCCCCCCCCCCCCCCCCCCATTCAGTGTCTCCTAGGAAGGTTCTTCTTAAGAAAAATGACGGGAAAGTAAAATGTCGTTTTGACTGCCCCCTCCCCCTCCCCGTCAATTACTTGATGGTGACGCCACTCGAAACAACTGACGAAACTGTGTTCTCAGGAGAGCCTCGGGGGAAACTCGAAGACGGCAATGCTGGCGACCATCAGTCCTGCCAATCTGCACGTGGATGAGACCCTGGCAACTCTGCGCTACGCCTGCCAAGCCAGAACCATTGTCAACAGAGTGCACCGTAATGAAGACCCCAACCAGCGCATTATACGGTCAGTCAGCCATCAGAGTACTCTTTAGTTATCCTACAGAGCTTTCAAAATAATTTACAGGAGACAGCAAGCGCCTGACAAAGACCCTATCTCTCCTTTTGAGGCTGCTAGAAGTTATACCAAATTTTCTCAGTTTCCTGCTGGCAGCTGGGTAGTAAACAAAAAATGTCAAAAAGCGAAATTTGAATTTTTCCTTTGGAGTTGACAGGAACGGTTCCACACTTTAAATGTTAAACCTCGGTTATATGTATTATATCCGAATTGGTTCGTATTAGGGATCTGCGGTTGGAGCTGGAGCAGGTGGCTGCTCTGCGTGCTGAACTGGAGCTACTAAGAGGAGGAGGGCAGTACCAGCAGCAACAGCAACAACAGGAAATCGACCGCCTTAACCAGAAACTGAAGGAAGCCGAAGAGAAAATTGCCCAGGACCAGCTCGAGCGGTTCGTACCCTATTAGCTAACCACGCAAGTAAACCAAGCTGCAAATAACACCATCCGAAACACTTGTTAAAGGAATATTAATCTCACCACAGGTGGTTCATGCAATTTTAAAGCGAAATGGTGTGCAATACATTGGCAGATCGTGGCAGGAGAAGGTGAGGACGGCGTGCGAAAGGAAGTGCGCTGAGCTACAGTACTTGCGCGGCTGCGGCGTGGCAGTAGAATCGACTGTAGACCCGTTGTTACCATGCCTCGTCACGCTGTCTGCCGACCCGATGCTGTCTGGTCTGGTGCTGTATCCGTTGCCACCAGGGCGGCTGACGCTAGGGCGAGCGCATGACGCGGATATCGTGCTGCACAGCCCTCTCGTCAAGGAACACCACTGGTAAATCTCCACCGTCTTTCTTTTTTTTTCACCCAAACTCTCACAGAAATGTCTGATTTAACATTCTGAGAAGTAACAGTGACAAGTGTCTAATCATTAATCATGTTTGCCGCAAAGTGACTTGATTGATACGAGGAGAACACCAGACTAGGCTGCATTATTAAGTAAGTTACGCAGATCACAGAAGGAAACCACCGTGGAAAGGCTGGTTAGGGTGTCCGACGCCCTTCCACACAGTCTTGTTTTGAACTCCACCGTGCAAGATGGTTGAGACATAATTCAGTTTTTTTGGTTGTTGATTTCTGTGTTGGTTATTGAGAGTGTATTTTCCGCAGCGAGCTGGAGAATAGCAGCGGGGAGCTCTGGCTGCGGCCTTTGGAGGGGGCCGAGACGTTCGTGAACGGAGTGAACGTATCTTGCCGAACTCAGCTTATGCATGGTGATCGCTTGGCTGTGGCGGGCGTTCATCTGTTCCGTGTGCGCACACCTGCGGGTGACACTTCGGCCTGTGCTGACTTTGAGCAGGCACTGCGTGAATTAAGGCGGGAGCAAGAGGCCAGGCTGCGTGCTGAGCTGAGGGCTGAGATGACTACAGCTCACGCTCAGGTACTGACGTAATGCTAGCAGATGAATACAACTCACGCTCAGGTACTGACGTAATGCTAGCAGATGAATACAACTCACGCTCAGGTACTGACGTAATGCTAGCAGATGAATACAGCTCACGCGCAGGTACTAGGTACTTACGTAATGTCAACAGATGAATACAGCTCACGCTCAGGTACTGGCATACTAACAGATGAATACAGCTTAAGAAATAGTCACGGAGTGTACAGAGTTGGGATGTTGATGTTCAGGAGGTGGCCCTGCTAGATGCGGAGCGGCGTGTCAAGACCGAGCTGGAGATGGAGAGTCAACACGCTGCCCAGCCACCCCTGCAGCCTTACCGCTCCTCTTTTCTACAGGTAAACCTCTACATTACCTATACTGAGAGTGGGAGCTACTCAAGCTACTTCTTAAGTGGACGACATCCAGTTCCCCCAACTAATTTGTGGCTAGTTAGTGCGTTGTTGCGTGGAGTCCATCCAATGACTTATGCGGCATAAGCTAAGTATGCAATTCTGTAATCTACCCAGCGAGCGGGCCTCGTCAACATTCGCTGTCTGTAGAATTAGAACGGCATATATTCATGTTGACGAGACGTTGCAATTTCCGAAGCAAATTTCAATATTTTTTAAAAATACTTTGGCGCACATTTATAATTTAAATAACTACCACATTCCATTACAATATCTTTTGGCAAATTAAAATCGTTTTTTTCACCCTCGTAAGGCTAAATACCTAGGCTGTAGAGGCCGTAATACCTGGGAGGGTATAAACCACCCCTGCGTCAATGGCATCAGGGTTTCTTTTATTTTGGCGACACGTGTCACACCAAATCAACTTTATACGCACGTACTCCACGAATCGTATCAAGATTCGTAAAATTCTGGGAGCAGCAAGATTTCTAAGAGAAAAAAATCGACTTTTCACCCCCTAACTTCTCAAGGGGGATGAATTTCACAATTTTACCAGCGCAGTGAACTAGCTATACATTTTCTTAAATTTTTGTAATTTTTTCGTGGAATTTCCTCCAAAACTAAAAGCGTAGCAACGTCCTAAGTCCCCCAGCTGTGGATGTCGTCCACTTAAGGGGGACTATACATTCTCGACGAACTCCGCCAAAACCACTGCGGAAGTAAATATTCGACAAAACTAGTGTTTACGTATTAGTACTGCCGGAGACAGGGAATTGCAATATCGCCATTGGTTGTGTCTACTCTAAAAGCTAAACATAGTGTGCTATTCGAACGCGAAACGAAAGAGTGAAAGTAGGACACTATGTTTAGCTTGTAGAGGAGAAAAAGTAGAGAAATGGTGTTGCAATTACCCACTTCCGTAAGTGAAATAAAAATTTGTCAACCTGCGTGAGGTAGCGTGGGGTTTTCGCGATCTGTGAAAAAAACATGTAGACTGGTAGTTGACTGTTTAAAACCGCTCCTGAGGGCTTATTACTCCATTTCGTGCAAAAATACAACGCTGCCTCACGACAAAGAGTGTTATGTTTATATCCCCCAATAAACACCTTTGACTCGCCGTGTAACTTTGGAGAATGACTTGAGGTACGTAGCATTGCAAACCAAGTATATTAACAGGTACATCTCAAATGTGGGAGTCGCCTTTTGCGACAAGTTCTAAAGTGGAAATGGGGATTAAAGGTAAGTTATGTGACAGTTAACAGTAACTGACGGTCGTCGTTTGCCAATTCTAAAATGAACTGCAAGTTAAGCTTCCTCACTCTTAAATCGAGGCTTGTCAAAACCCACTCCCAGACCTGAATACACTGTCCCACTCCTCCCACCCACTCCCAGACCTGAATACACTGTCCCACTCCTCCCACCCACTCCCAGACCTGAATACACTGTCCCACTCCTCCCACCCACTCCCAGACCTGAATACACTGTCCCACTCCTCCCACCCACTCCCAGACCTGAATACACTGTCCCACTCCTCCCACCCACTCCCAGACCTGAATACACTGTCCCACTCCTCCCACCCACTCCCAGACCTGAATACACTGACCTAGATAGATAGTTGAGGAAACTCAGTAAAAATTGTAACATTGTTTTGCAGGAACTTCATAGCATCGTGACGATGACTCGTGTCCTCGAGACTGGACACTTGGACTCTCCTCTGGTATGTGCATACCTACGTAGGCTGTGGAACCAATTTCCAGTGAGATGAGTTTGGCTGATGAGAAACTACATAGGTGGGGAGCTAAATGATGCTGGAACAGTCGTCATTTCTCAGATAATCACTCACTTGTTAAATCGCAAGTTAGTAAAGTGCTTCTTTAGAGAAATGATGCTTACTTAATTTTTACGGATTACGGATTTGTCGGAACTCCGAATTTGTAGTTGCATGAAAGCAAACATTATTTAATTCTGTGGTCGTGTTGTTAAAGGAAACGGCAGAGTTAGCGGTGAACAGATGCGACGGAAGCCAAGCCAACCCTCCACCCCAACCATTACCCGGTAACGAGATACTAAACTATGTAGTTAACAAAATGGCATATCTTTAACAACTGGACGCCCACCTGGGATGCCTCGTGGAATTCGGTCAAGTTGGAATTCCAAGATCGGCTTAGTATCCCTTCAAAACTGTCCATCCCTCCCCACTTCGAGGCGTCCAGGGATGCATCCTCGCCAGGACGCCGTCCAAAACGCCTCGTATGTGGCCACCTTTATTCCCCTAGGAGACGTGGCCTAAATACATGTTGTTCCCATAGGAGACGTGGCCGAAACGTTGGAGGGGATGAAAGCGTGTGCGGCGCGCCTCACAGCAGCGGCGGCCGGAAACGCAGGGGTTCGGGGCGAGCTTCTCGCCGCCCTCCCACACCTACACGCCCTGCTCAGCGTCCTCACGCCCGGCACGCCCAACAAGAGCGTCCGCTTTGCCGCCTCCACGTGATGCCTCCTCACTCCTCACTCCTGCTACGCTTTCAACTAACGACTAACGGAAGCGCCAAGAGCCCCAAATCTCAGTTGAGCTGTAGGTTTGATCTGAGTATTAACCATTCTCGATTTGTACCTACTGTGACATGATTAAGTGTTTCATTGTAACTAATCGTAATTTTAACAAGCAGCAAGCTTATACATGTTGATCTTTATTCGTCTAAGGAACTTCCAGAGGGATTTTTTTCTGACATCTATCTGAAGCAACTGATGGATATTTTATAACTCTAAAGCTAAAGAATATAATACACCTCTATAACATAAGAAACTACTTTAATATATTGGGTTGTGTTGGCATGGTGTCTGCTTGTTTAATCGAAGTAGTCGTCGACGTCAATGTTGGGATCGAGGAGGTGCTCACCAAGCTCACCCACGTCCAGCTGGTCCAGGATGAGGTTCTCGCACATCTCCTCCAGGTCCGAGTCCCCGATGAGCACTGCGCCCTGGACCTTGCCCCCCAGCATGACCAGCTTAATGTACTCACGCCCCCGCGTCACGCGCAGCAGGAACTCACACTTACTGGTGTCCAGCTTCTGCGCGTTATACAGCCCTAGCAGGATCACCTGAAGGAAACAATACGTTTCCTTGAAAAATTGCTGAGCTATATGTTTGCCTGGACACTTTATTTGCTTTGAAATGTAAGATATATCAACGTCAGAAACTAGTTGTTGTGATTTTAATAGAGCAATAGTCGTCAATTTTTACTTTCTCGCTAGCCATATTATACGGCGAGAAAGTATTGTTTTCGTGCAAAATTTCGAAATTGAGATTTTGGGTTTCCCATGATCCTGGGGGTTCCCTGAGTCCAAAAAATGGTGTCTGGAAAAAATCTGTCCGTCCGTCCGTTCCCTGGTCTAGAGCCTATACCGTTCATCCGATTTTGATGAAATTTGGTATGAACCTGCCTCAAATCACTGCCGAGGGGCATTTTCAAGGATTCTTTGATTGGTCGAAAATTGCGGCCACTGTTGCCAAAAAACCGCCAAAATAATTACAAAATCGTGTTTTTGGTTAGTCGGACTTTTCAATCTATACCTAACATCGAAAATTGGTACATAAGTTGAAAATTAAATGCTTCGACGTCATTTGCAATAAAAATTGAGTTGGTTCAAAATTACGGCCGTTTTGGACCAAAGTTCGATCGTTTCGGTGCCATTCACATTTATTGGCCGATTTTCATGAAATTTGGTACATTTGTGTAAAACTATGTAAATTTTTTTTAAATAAATAAAGAAAGAATCCAAGGGCTTGGATGAAAAGATCATAGCAGTCCCATTGTAGTATTAAAGGATATCTTTAAATATTTAAAAATTATACAAATGAATATTCATAACTTAATTATCTGTCGAACAGAATTTTGTTATCTTCAAAATTACGGCCGTTTTTGTGAAAGAAGTGTTGAAAACGAGTTGAGAATGAGAAACCACGTATTTGAATGGTCGCATTTGGGACTACAGTAATAAAATGATAGTCATGGGATTTGGTATGAGTGATCTCAGATAGATGCTCGTGGGTCATTTTCAACCGATTTTGGTTTGCTTAAAAATTACGCCCGCAAAAAAATCTATCTGTGATCATTCTTACCCAATCTCATGACTATTACTCATTTACTGTAGTACGAAATGCGTTCCCACTATTCAATAAAGGGTTCGACAATGGTCGCACTTGACTTTCTCGCAATTTTTACCGAAAATTTTGATTTTTTTTACGTGAATAATTTTTTTTTGTCAGAATTTTAACTTTTTTTAAAAAGTATTTTGCCACACAATGGATGATACTTTAAGGCACCTGCATAACGAATTTCAAACATATCCGTCAAACAGTGAAGTGTCGCTCGACGCGCAAAGTATATGTTTTCTATTTTGCATGTCACCGTCTTAATTTTTAAGTAAATGAAAATCTATTGAAAATGCCCTTGAAGCATCTATCTGAGACCACTTTCACCAATTTTCAAGAAAATCCGTCGATTAGTGTTGTTGCAAATCCGTCTTAACCAATCAAAAACGTGATTTCCATTTTTGGAAAATGTTTCCTACGATAATGCCAATATTGGCCCAAATTTTTGGCCCATCTCAAAAAGAATAAAAATGATCCTGTAGCATCTATTTGGGAACACTATTGCGAAATTACAAGGATCTAACTTTATAACTGTAGTGCCAAATCCGTCTTGACCAATCAAAAACGAGATTCTAGTTTTTTTTCCTATTTTTGACTTTATTTTGCCTATATTGGCCGCAATTTTGAATTGATTGAATATTTCTTCGACAAACCTTTAAGTAATGTTATTAAGCACAAGTTTGTGGATTTTTGTGAAATTCCGGCTAATACTATTCATGGGGCCAAGATTTTCACGTATGGGCCAATTTTGGCCCAAATATTTGGCCCATCTCCAAAACAATAAAAATAATCCTGGAGCATCTATCTGGGAACACGACTACAAAATTTGAAGGTTCTAACTTTATTACCGTACCGTGAAATGCGTCTTGAGTAGACAAAAACACGATTTTGAATTTTTTTTGACACTTTTTTGACAATAGTGGGCGCAATTTTTGAGTAATCAAAATTAAATTAAAAATGTATCTCGGAACTGATTTTAGACATCTATATTCCAAATTTGAGCCAAATCGGTAGACTGGTGTGACCTGTAGCCGCGCTACAGACAAACGGACGGACGTACGTACGTACGTACGTACGTCGGACGGACATGACCTAAAAACCACTTTTTTGGTATCTAGGACCTCTGAAACGTCTTTTGCAATGAAAATCTCAAAATCGAAATTTCGCACGATAACATAACTTTCTCAGCCCATGTATTACATACGGGCGAGAAAGTAAAAAAGTGGTTTCTCATTTCCAACACTTTTTTTAACCAAAAACAGCCGTAAATTTCAAGATAACAAAATTCTTCGACAGATGTTTAAGTTACCTACGTAGTTTTACACAAATTGTAAGGTGTTATCTCCTTACAGACTGGCAAGAACTGGGAAGTTTTCGTTAGACGAAAATTCCCGCCAAAACAAAACTCGAGCCTGGATATAAATTAAAAAGGGAAAACAAATAAATAAATAAAAGTTATATCAGGATTATAAAATAATGGTTAAAACTTAAACTATGACCATATAATTGCGACACGAAGAAGAAAAGAAAGGAGCTGGCTGAGACAGGTTCCAAGCTGGTTGCGGACAAGCTGACTTGGGAAAACGATTTTCACAAAACAATTATCTATATATTCATATTCATGGGAAAACGGATCACACAATGGATTTTCCTATGTTCCTCGATGAAGACCATTGTAAGTACTGTGGTACTTACGTAGGAAGTTGCTATAAATTGAACTATGTATGACCAATAGTATTAATGCAAGATAAAAACTTACCGTCAAAGGGGGAACTTTGACGGACAAACAAACTATTATAATAATCTGAGTAACCATGGGAAGACATGGTTGACTCTGGGTGTGCATCCTAGGTAGGAAAGTACCAGGTAGGTAATTTTCTGTTAACGGAGTTTTTTCCTTAATAGGGATTTGGAGGATCATTGGAAACCTAAAGTTTCAATTTCGAAATTTTGCACGAAAACAACTGCGAGAAAGTAAAAATCAGTGGCTTACTTTCATTTACAATGAGAACAGACTTGATTTCACTCAAAGACCCTTACTATTACTAACCTTGAGCCCGAACAGGCGTGTCACGTGGGAGAAAATTTCGAAGCAAAAGTCTAGGGGGAGTGTTTCCCCATTTAGTGAGGCGCCCATGACTCTCCCTGCATGCGCTCCCATCTGCCGCGCCTGCGTCCACAGCCTCATCTGCAGCCAGTGAGGGGCGAGCTCCCACCCTGCTGTCGCCACATCACCTGCTGCAAACACGCCTTCCACACTCGTCCGCATGTCCTCGCCGATGAGGATCCCTCCATCTGAGGCCAGAGTGAGGGGGTGCGGCGTGACGCTGACTGCGCTGCTGTTGGGCAGCACCCCCGTGGCAGAAACCAGCAGGTCCGCTTCGATGGCAGCTCCAGAGTCTATCAGTACGCTGATAGGGAACTTACTCCCGGGAGGGTTGTCACGTACCCCTACCTAGTTATCAAATAAACAATTTTCATAACTGAATAGGCTGTCTATAATCTCAAAATAACTTCAGAAATGAGTCGAAAATTACTCACTAAGGCTGGACTTCACCACTTTAACGTACTATCGTGTACACGATAGCGCTATCGTATCGGTAAAAAAAGTTAACGGCTTTCACCATGCACTCTTATCTTACCGTTAGCTTTCGAGTGGATTATCCGATAACGATCAATTTCATACTTTCAAATCATTTGGGTGCGAAACGGGCAGGGATTGTTGTCTACCCAACAATTTAATACATCTCTTCGAAAAATTAGTGTGCCCTTCAGGTTTATTTTCCACTTTTAACTGGAAACAAATTTGACGTAAACAAAGCAGACGAATAACGATAGGATAATTTTTTCTTCTGCTTTAACGATTCGATAGCTATTCGATCGTTAGGAGGCACTATTGTGAGGTGGTGAAATTTAGTCTTAAAAGAAAAAAAGAAAAAAAAATCAGACCCGTAACCCCTTTAGTTACAAAATGACTGTATCAGGTTCTCGTCGATGGTATGTAGATACCTTCTGAATGCGAGAAAGTCAATTGCGACCTTCATGGAACGCTTTATTACGCAAAAAATACAGCAGAGCTATTTTTCCTTCCAAACTAAACCTTACCGCGCAGCATCCAAACTCGATGTGCAGGTGACGACCCTCCTGCCCGCCTCGCAGCTCGCAGTGACCCAGCCAGTCTGGACCCATAGCGGCTCCTGAGCCTAGGCCAGAGTACCGCACGCGGCGAACCTGCGGCAACGCCTCATCCTCATCTTTATCCTGATCGATGCTGCTGCGCATGAACTCCGCAGCGCCGGGATCTAGAAACACGCTGCTGATGTGCTCATCCTTCACCACCCACACAATGTCCACACCCTTCAGGTCATAGATAAGCTCCGACGCGATCCCGCCGTTACCTGACAAACACGAAATAGCGCCACGTAAGGATCTGAGCCTGGGGTTTCCAAACTGCAAAACGTATCGAAAATTACTGGTGTAAATCCTCACCGATCATTCGTAAAATCACATCACACCACAGTCAACTTATTTTTGACGTCGAAAAAAACGTATTCCAGAGAGAAAAAAAATATCCCACACTGGATCTACAACTTACCACTTCAGAGGAAACAAAACATTCCCTCCGAAATTGCAGATTACCTGCGATGACGATGCGGCTTGTGCCCGCCAACTTCTCCGAAATAGTAGATTACCTGCGATGACGATGCGGCTTGCGCCCGCCAACTTCTCGCTGAACCTAAGCACAGAATCCGTGTCGCGGATGCCCAGCACGAGGGGGTGACCCTCTGCAATGAGACGGGGGCTGCCTCCCGTGCACAGGCAGAGGCGCTGGTACGTGAAGCGACGCCCTGTCGCAGTCACGATGACGCGCGCTGCCGTGTCTACCGTCACTGCCGCGTCCGTCACCACGTCAAGCTGAGCGCCGTACCGCGCCGCTAGTTGTGACGCGCTCTGCTCCTAGAGGGTTAAGAATATATGCACTCATGGCAACCGAATGATATTTAATGTCTTCGCATAGTTGTTTGTTCTGAAATCAGAAACTATTATTGATAAAAAAAAGTGATTACTGACACTGCGATCCCCAGCTGTCCCACACATTATAGAACAATTTGAGTTATCGGCAAGTTGAAAATGATAACTTCATCTGTCCTATAAGGAACTGGTGAAAGCCACGCAATGTGACTCGTACCTACTAGCTTCTCATGATAACAAGGCATGTTAGGTATTATGTTATGCTTCAGAACAAACAGTTTTCTCAGAATATACACATTAAAAATAATGTCCAACAGGGTCAATAACACACAATTATGATCACATCTGATACAGCTTCATCAAGTTCCTGCCACCGCAGCATTTTCTTAATAAAAAAAAATCCCTTTCGGCAGCCCCGAAAGGCGTAGGTAGATTTCGAAGATTACTTCCATCAACTAAAAGCAGTCTAAAATCATTTAGAAAGACGGATAAGAAGATTTTCAGTTGATCCAATTGCATTATCTACAATAACAAACGGAGGAATTGAGTTTTGAAATTTCACCCCCCCCCCCCCCCCTTAACAAGAAAATGAAAGTGATTTTACAAAAAACTTTTTCAGACAAAAGTTGTAGATATTATTAATAGAAACTCATAGCAAAAAGAATAAACTCAATATCTCACCAAATAAATGAGTTATGACGTTTTGAAAATTCAACCCCCCACCCCCTGCCTAAACGGTGCGTCGGACGAAAAACTTGTTCAGACAAAAGTTGTAGGTAATATTGAGGCAAATGAATTACAAAACAAAAGAACTCGATAACACAATAACAAACGGAGGAATTGAGTTTTGAAATTTCACCCCCCCCCCCTTAACAAGAAAATGAAAGTGATTTTACAAAAAACTTTTTCAGACAAAAGTTGTAGATATTATTAATAGAAACTCATAGCAAAAAGATAAAACTCAATATCTCACCAAATAAGTGAGTTATGAGGTTTTGAAAATTCAACCCCCCACCCCCTGCCTAAACGGTGCGTCGGACGAAAAACTTTTTCAGACAAAAGTTGTAGGTAATATTGAGGCAAATACATTACAAAACAAAAGAACTCGATAACACCCCTAGGACACAAGTTATGAATTTTTTTGTGCGCAAAACCCTCTTTTTCCACCCCTATTCAACCATTAAGGGTGGGATCAAAAAACGTTACTAAGAAAAGTTGTAGGTAGTACTGTTAGACGACCCTCAGACAAATTTTCGTTTCATTAGTTTTAATATTAAGGGAGTTATGGACAAAAAACCAGATTTCGAAAAAGTCCCCCCATTTCCCCCCCCCCCCCCTTGGTCCGATTTCCCCCATTAACGAACTCGACCGAGATTTTAGTCCCTTATATTTTATTAAATAGTCAAAACCAATTATTTTTCAAAAATACGGCTGCTAGCGTGTTCACAAGGAAGTGAAAATGATAGATATATAGATATATATATATATATATATATATAAACTTTTGAACTGATGGTGGTTTTGGGATCCAGGGGTCATAAAAAGAATAACTGTGAAGAAATTTTTCAAAAGTGAGACTACTGGTACGACTACAATAGGTAGATTTTTCTTCGAAATCTACCTAAAAATTAATCCAAAATATGAGTGTCTGTACTTTAAGTAATTGCACCCTAACACTGTAATGTTTATCAAGATACTTTATTTCTAGTGTTGAAACTGATAATTGCAAGTTATGCAAGTAGCATAAAACTCAACAGCTGCGATCGAATTGTAAATACCTCCACATCAAACTGGACGAGGGTCTTTGTGAGCTGGACGGCGCAAGTGGCTGCCTTGATGACGGAGGTGGATGTGAGGAGGAGGACGGGGTGGCCGGGAGTGAAGGTGAACAAGGCCTCGGCACAGGACACCCCTGCTATCCCACCCCCTACCACTACAAAAGGGTACCTCTCCAACATAACTACTGCTGTGTTGTACTATACAGGGAGTAGTCGTAAGATCGGAAAGGCACATCGAACGTCAGGTAGCCGTAGTTTCTCGCTTTCAGAATTGCCACTAGCAGTTCCCGATGCTTCACTTGGCAAATTCCAGTTTTTCTAAAAATAAAAATAAATGAAAAATTTGGCAGGCTGGTCCAGTTCTACGTCATGTTTATGTAATGAGCCGTATTTTGATGATTTACCAACCTAGTTAGACAGTTGGCCCATTTTTCATTTTATTTAGGCTATGTAGCTGGCTACTTACGTAAAGCTCAAAATCTCGCCGTTATGAGGGGATATGAACTGTTGGAGCAGCTTCACGTTACGGTAATCCAACACCAGGTACTCGTCTCGGCAGATGGGACAAGGGTTCCCCGTCGAAATTTCTCCTGCTCTCTGCGAACACCAACACCCACTCATTATTCTCCCCATTAACTAACTAAATAGAGTCCCACCTTACACAAGCGGTAATCTGGTCAGGATCACGCTCGACACTCGAGTTTTCCCGGCTGGATAAGCCCTGGGCCGGGGAACATCGAGACAAGTCGAGATATGCTGACTTTATGCTAATAATACGTGCTAATACGTAAGTATGAATGTACACTCACAATGCAAGTTTTCCTGGTTTTGTACGGTGCAAACTGTCCTTTGAAGTTACGCCGGTACAGGCTCCAAATCAAATTCCCCTTGTAAGTCTCCTCGTAAGCTGAAACAGTCGACAACAATTATCCATCTGCTCAGCTAGCAGCTCTCCACCCATCGTGTCGACCAGTACCTATGTGGGTTTCGAACCACCACAGCCTCAAAATATATTTCACTTCAGAAGCTGAACATATCAGGGCTGAATGTTGTTAAATGTGGAATGAGTCAGGAAACTTTTGATATGATAGGGATCGAACGAGTGACAATGACCTAGTCCTAGACTACTCAGCTACCTAGGCTATGAGGCCTATCAAAATGTAATTTGTCGGCCCGAAAGTATGCAGCCCCGAGGCTATACTGTGCATGCGCTTATATTTCAACATGGTCCGGCTACTATGTTAGTTCCGTAGATGGTTACCTTCACTGTTGAGGTAGCGAATGCTGGTTTCTACACTGACGGGATTTCTTCTGTCCTTGGAAGGATCGATAGGTTTCTCAGAGGCCTCCGAGGCTTCTTGTAGGGACCGTGCAGTGGTAATTAACGTCGCCTAAAATCAGAAAACGATGTTAGACGAGAACACAATGATCACCTCCAACCAATACGCCCATTTCAAAGCAAGTAGCTTACCTTTTGCAAATTCTGAATTGCTGAAAAAACGAAATTTGCGCGAGCCAACATATTCTGACCTTTCCAGGCACAAAACTCCACAAATATAGCGCAAACTTAATAATTTCCTGAGGAAGAATATGAATCTTGTGATTTTCACAGCGCCATATTTTAATTTTGGTTTATGACCATAGTTTAAATTTTTATAATAAATCTTTGTTAATCATTCTTATGATACCTTGTTATATTTTAATTTTAATAATATAATTAATTCTTCTAGTAAAACACTAGTTTTTCTCTTTTAAGAACTTTAAAAGTGTTGATGAATCACGATCGATTCCTAGCAACTATTTGCAACTAAGTTATTGAAAATAATCTAAATATACATGAAAAAATACGTTGTAAATTACTAACACAATTTAAAAATAATATATTAATAAATTAATGTAATAAATAACTGGGGTTGATTGCATTACGACTTAAACAGGACGCCATGTTGATTTCCTCAGTGGTGGTTTCTCTTCGCCAGAGGAAGTCGTGTTGTGAAATATTATGAAGTTTTCTTGCATTTTTAGACTTTTATTCCTTTAAAATATTGCATTAGGTGGGCATAAAAATACATTTAAGGTCTATGTTTATTGTTTTTTGATAAATATATAAAACTTGTTTGATGTATTCCTTCGATTGAGACCGATGAAAATTTTGTAGGTCTTACGTTGGGCGGAGGTAGAGCAATTTGTCCACGTACCTACACAACGAAATCCGTGAAAGCTATCTTTAGATTTGACGATGAATTTTTTAAAAAAGAGGATAGTGAAATCCAAAAGTAGAACTTAGGTGTGATAGTGTTTGGAGGGTTGTGTGAAATCGTGTGTGGTAACGAGGTCAGCTCTAAGGAAAATATTGCCTGTTTCAGTGTGGTAACTGGTGCTACGTTTTATTGGATACCTTTCATCTCAAAATGGTGAGTCGATCGCCTTATGTATTTTAGATATAAGTAGCTAATAGTTTGGAATGTAGGGCGTGACAAGATGGCGGAGAGCGAAGAGCGAGGTCATGCGCCAGTTAAGCCGATTGCACTGAGCGCTCACAGGCGTACAAGCCAACCACTTGGATCCGCTGCTAGTCATGTTTCATGAAAAATTGTATTTTATTCAAAGTATCTAAGTACGCTCCCAATTCAATTTTCCCCTTGAAATCACTGTCACTATTTGACTGGTGGACATGCTATAGTAACTCAGGAATCTATCATCCTTGTGGTAACCCAGGCCACACAAAAAGCTGCCATTCCTATTCCTCCTCAATCGATAGCAGGGGCGTCATTTGCTTGCCCCCCCCCCCCCCCAGAGGGCTGTTGCCCCCCCCCCCCCCAAGAACGATTTATAAATTACATTTTCAATGAAAAATGTAAAATAATAAAGGGTCCGGCAATATTCGCACTTAACTTTCTCGCCCCGTATGATTTTTTTTATTTTTTTGAGATTTTTTTGCGGGCGTAATTTTTAAGCAATCCAAAATCGGTTAAAAATTACCCAAGAGCATCTATCTGAGATCACTCATACCAAGTTTCATGGCTGTCATTCTATTACTGTAGTCCCAAATGCGTTCCGACCATTCAAAAACGTGGTTTCTCATTCTCAACTCAATTTCAACACTTTTTTGACAAAAACGGCCGGAATTTCCAAGATAACAACACTTTTTTTGGACTCAGGGGACCCCCAGGATCATGGGAAACCCAAAATCTCAATTTCGAAATTTTGCACGAAAACAATACTTTCTCGCCTATATGGCTAGCGAGAAAGTAAAAACAATTATGCTCTGAAGGGGCCTACAAACATTTCCATAATTAGTAAATTTTCAGTTCTTTCTGCAAAATATGGAGATTTTACATAGATTAGTGAAATTTTCGTCTCGCTCGCTCGCAAGCTGATTGCTATGTTCTTGTTCTTGCATCGTGCAATATCAGTAAGGGTGCGTCTCACCAAACTCAGTTTTTTACCGAGCAATAATTGAAATTTAACTGGAGTTTAACGGTAACCGAGTATGTTGGGACGCGCCTTAAGTATAGTCACTACTTGCCCCCCCCCCTCCCCCCCCCCCCCAAGAAAAACTGAAATGAAGCCCCTGATCGAAAGGTTCGGGGCATAGCCGTGGTCAGGGGGGGGGGGGTTGTAGGGGTTTAACCTACCTACCTCCCCGTGAACAGAAAATTAGCACGGCACTGGCAACGTGACGCAAAAATAAAGGGTCCGACAACAGTCCCACTTGACTTTCTTGCAATTTTTCTCGTACACGAGCGGTATCAAAATTTTTTTACTTTCTCGCTAGCCATAAGTATATGGCGAGAAAGTATTGTTTTCGTGCAAAATTTCGAAATTGAGATTTTGCGTTTCCCATGATCCTGGGGGTCCACTGAGTCCAATAATCCCTTTCGGCAGCCCCGAAAGGCGTAGGTAGATTTCGAAGATTACTTCCATCCACTAAAAGCAGTCTAAAATCATTTAGAAAGACGGTTAAGATGATTTTCAGTTGACCCAAATTCATTCTCTACAATAACAACGGAGGAATTGAGTTTTGAAATTTCACCCCCCCCCCCCCCCCAACAAGAAAATGAAAGTGATATTAAAAAAAACCTTTTCAGACAAAAGTTGTAGATATTATTAATATAAACGCATACCAAAAAGAATAAACTCGATATCTCTCCAAATAAGTGAGTTATGACGTTTTGAAAATTCAACCCCCCACCCCCTGCCTAAACGGTGCGTCGGACGAAAAACTTTTTCAGACAAAAGTTGTAGGTAATATTGAGGCAAATGCATTGCAAAATGAAAGAACTCGATAACACCCCTAGGACACAAGTTATGATTTTTTGTGTGTGCAAAACCCTGTTTTTACACCCTTATTCAACCATTAGGGGTGGGATCAAAAAACGTTACTAAGAAAAGTTGTAGGTAGTACTGTTAGACGACCCTCAGAGAAAACCACGTTTCATTAGTTGCAATATTAAGGGAGTTATGGCAAAAAAACCAGATTTCGAAAAAGTCCCCCCATTTTCCCCCCCTTCGTCCGATTTCCCCCATTAACGAACTCGACCGAGATTTTAGTCCCTTATATTTTATTAAATAGTCAAAGCCAATTATTTTTAAAAAATACGGCTCCTAGCGTGTTCACAAGGAAGTGAAAATGATAGATATATAGATATATATAGATATACAGTGCAACCTTAATATAACGTACCTCAATATAACGACTTCCTCGATTTAACAAATTCTTCGTAATCCCCTTGAATTGTCCATAAGAGTCAATATAAAATATACCTTTACATTGCGAACATTCTTTGCGTACAACCTCTTTATAACGAATTTTCAACTATGACTTTTTTTCTAATCAATGAACAAAATTGAGATTAAACTACTATATAACCACATTGTTAATTGTTTTCGATTATTAATGTAAGAAAAAAAATTTATTATCTACCTAATTGTTTTTAAATACATAGCAAATACATATAGTAATTTGATAAAAATGTGTTATCATTTATTAGTAGAAGTTGTTCGCTATAACAAGATAAGTAAGTACGTAATATTGAGGTGAATAAAACTATTCTTTTACCTCTTTATAACGAATTTTAGACCAATCTATATATAAACTATATATCAATAAACAATATATATATCTATAAACAATCTATATATAAACTTTTTAACTGACGGTGGTTTTGGGGTCCAGGGGTCATAAAAAGAAGAACTGTGAAGAAATTTTTCAAAAGTGAGACTACTGGTACGACTACAATAGGTAGATTTTTCTTCGAAATCTACCTAAAAAAGTGGTTTCTGGAAAAAGTCTGTCCGTCCGTCAGTCCGTCCATCCGCTGCTCTATAACCTATACCGTTCATCCGATTTTGAGGAAATTTGGTATGGACCTGTCTCAAAACACGGCTGAGACATATATTTAAGGAATTTTTGATTGCTCAAAAACTGCGGCCGCTATTGCCAAAAAACAGCAAAAATAATTCAAAAATCGCGTTTTTGGTTAGTCGGACAAGCGCCGACGGTACACTTTTCAATCTAGAACATTGAAAATTGGTAATTGTGTTAACAGTGTGTTTAGGTGTGTGTTAATGCTTCGAGGTCATTTGCAACGAAAATTGAATCACTTAAAAATTACGGCCGTTTGGGACCAAAGTTCGATCCTATCGGCGCCATACATTTAACGACCGATTCTCATGAAATTTGGTACAATTGTGTAAAACTACGTAACTTAAATATTTGTCGAAGAGAATTTTGTTATCTCAATTTCGAAATTTTGCACGAAAACAATACTTTCTGTATAACTGGTGAGTGTTGGCAACCAGCGGTAAACTTTTTAACTCGCCGAAATTGGCCAGTACTTACTTACTTACTGCCGATTTTTGTAAACGGTCGGTAAACGTTGTTGGTGGGACGCACTTAACCTTTGAGAAAAACTCCAGTTTTCTCTTAAGGGTCCGCTATACCAGATGCAGATGATGCATTTTTTGCCGCCCATAAGATTAACATTGCGAGCGGCGATTCATTTTCAAGGTTTACCCTTGGTTGGAAAGACACAAAATTTTGCCTGTACCTAGCCCTAACAATGTTCTAGGGAGTGTTCGAAGCAGATTTCCCAATTTCTCACTGGTTTTCGAGATACAGCACTTTTCTTGAGGTATGCGATGCTAGCATTTGCAAAACAGTTGCAATAAAAGAAACCAGTGAGAAATTGGGAAATCTGCTTCGAACACTCCCTAGAACATTGTTAGGGCTAGGTACAGGCAAAATTTTGTGTCTTTCCAACCAAGGGTAAACCTTGAAAATGAATCGCCGCTCGCAATGTTAATCTTATGGGCGGCAAAAAATGCATGGTCAGGTATAGCGTCCTCTTAACTGGGCATGGTGGGACGCAGCCTTACTCTTTACTCATACATTCGTATGGGAAATTGAGTTTTCACTGCGCCTGAGTAACCATGATTATTAATTTGAAAGTGGGTGTACAAGTATTTAATGCTCTTGAAAAACCGTGAATATGTAATATGAAAATGGGTATACAGGGTGGTCCAGACCACCCGTCCTCATAGTTTTTCTCAAGAACTAGCCGTGTGATTGTAAAGCGGTTAAAATTTTCATGGTAAAGTCGCACCCAATGTATCTTCCTAAATTAGTTTCAATTTTGTGGGGGGCCGGGAAAGGGGGTTTTCGGGGGGGGGGGGGGGTCATAGGCGGTATCTCCGTAAAGTCAAATGTAATGGTAGGTCAAAAATAATCTTAAAAGAAAGCACTCAGAATACCTTGCAAATTGATGTGTTCAACATGAACCTGAACTTTAAGGTTCAGGCACAGCAGCCGAATGGAAGTCACATTTTTACACCCGTTGGTAATGGTCCCAAGTTGTCAAATAGTACATCAAATGAAAGTTCTACTTAAGGGCTTTACTGCCGACGTAGTACCAGAAACCTGAACCGTCTGGTTAAGGTATGATAGCCAGCTGAAACTTCAACAGCGATATTATCTCGAAATTTTCAAATGTAAAGGTAGGTCAACTGGCTACTGAAAAAAAAACCTCTTTAAAATCGCTACAATTTAAGACCGTCACCGCGTACCTGAAAGCAGGTTCAATATCGTACCTGAAAATTTCACTTCAGGTACGCGGTGACGGTCTTAAATTGTAGCGATTTTAAAGAGGTTTTTTTTCAGTAGCCAATTGACCTACCTTTTCATTTGAAAATTTCGAGATAATCGCTGTTGAAGTTTCAGGTTCATGGCACTGCACCACGAGTAAAGCCCTTGAGTAGTACTTTCATTTGATATGTCACTTGGCAACTTCGGACCATAACCAACGGGTGTAAGCAGAGGTGAAAAAGTGACTTTCATTTGGCTGCTGTGCCTGAACCTTAAAGTTCAGGTTCATGTTGAACAGTTCAATTTGCAAGGAATTTTGAGTGCTTTCATTTGAGATTATTTTCGACCTACCTTTACATTTGAAATTACGGAGATACCGCCTATGACCCCCCTAAAAAACCCCTTTCCCGGCCCCCCATAAAATTGAAACTAATTTAGGAAGATACATTGGGTGTGACTTTGTCATGAAAATTTTTACCGCTTCTCAATCGCCCCGCTGGATCTGGTGATAAACTATGAGGACGGGTGGTCTGGACCACTCTGTATACACGTATTTGAGTGCGCCTAAAAAACCATGATTGAAAGTGGGTGTACAAGTATTTAACTGCGCCTAAAAAACCATGATTATGTAATTCGAAAGTGGGTGTACAAGTATTTGACGGCGCCTAAAAAACTGTGATTAGGCATATTTGGAGAGCGGGTTTGTATGTGCCGCGACACTTAAAAATTATGAAATTGAAATTTTACAATAAGGCCGTTGCATGAGTATGAAATTTGGAGTCTATTATATATTAGCAGCACCGTCGTAACACAATACGAGGGCTGCTATTTATATAGCTGGCCTTGGCTAATCTAAGGGTGTTAGGCGACCGAAGATGATTCCAATAGAAAATTTGATATTTTTTACCATAACTTGTATAGAAAGTGTTTCCATGTTAGTGCAATTTAAGTTGTTTACAGTAAATTGAAAAATTCACCTCGGGCGAAAAATGGAATAGCCCTGTGAACATTTTCGCAAGATGATTTTTCATAACTTTCGACGGGCATTATCAAGACAAGAGTACTTCGATGAACTTAATTGTTTGTATACCGATAAAGCACCATCCTATACAGCTCTGTAAAAAACTGATATAACTAATTCAGACTTTGTCGCCGTTCGCTCCAGCGTGAATTTCGTGAAGGCCGTCCAAAATCGGTCGTTGTGCCAGAAAATATCGATGCTGTGCTCGAACTGATAAAGCAAGATCATCATGTGACATACCGTCAGATAGAGGCGTCTTTGGGCATTAGTATGACTAGCATCAATAAGATGCTACATGAATATTTGACCATCAAGAAGACATGTTTGCGTTGGATTCCACATAATCTAACAAACGCTCAAAAGAAGGCTCGTGTCGATTGGTGCAAGGAAATGGTGGAAAAATACAGTCAAGATGCATAAAAGTCGGTGTCCAACATCTGCAGAGATGGCAAATCATGAATCTATGCCTTTGTCTTCCGATTACACTTGAAAAATAATTGGTTTTGACTATTTAATAAAGTATAAGGGACTAAAATCACGGTCGAGTTCGCTAATGGGGGAAATCGGAGGGGGGGGGGGGGGGGGAATAGGGGGACTTTTTCGAAATCAGATTTTTTGGCCATAACTCCCTTAATATTGTCACTAACGTTTTTTGATCCCACCCTTAATGGTTGAATAAGGGTGGAAAAACAGGGTTTTGCGAACAAAAAAATTCATAACTTGTGTCCTAGGGGTGTTATCGAGTTCTTTCGTTTTGTAATGCATTTGCCTCAATATCACCTACAACTTTTGGCTGAAAACGTTTTTCGTCCGACGCACCGTTTAGGCAGGGGGTGGGGGGTTGAATTTTCAAAACGTCATAACTCACTTATTTGGTGAGATATTGAGTTTATTCTTTTTGCTATGAGTTTCTATTAATAATATCTACAACTTTTGTATTTTTTTTTTTTTTGTAAAATCACTTTCATTTTCTGTCGGGGGGGGGGGGGGGGGCGGGGGGTGTGAAATTTCAAAACTCAATTCCTCCGTTGATATTGGTGGGAATGCATCGGGATTAACTGAAAATCTTCTTAACTGCCATTCTAAATGATTTGAAACACGTCTTTTATTGGATGGAAGTAATCTACGAAATCTACCTACGCCTTTCGGGGCTGCCGAATGGAATTTTTGCATTAAATTCGTTTTTTTCTTGTGCATTTTTTTTTTCAAATTGAACTATTTTGAGTAGATTTATTGAAAAATATCGAGAGATAGACAAAACTCACAATAAAATCGAGGTTTCAAAAATTTTTGTCTGAAAAAGTATTTTGTAAAATCACTTTCATTTTCTTGTTATGGGGGGGGGGGGGGGAGGGGGGGCGTGAAATTTCAAAACTCAATTCCTCCGTTGTTATTGTAGAGAATGCATTTGGGTCAACTGAAAATCTTCTTAACCGTATTTCTAAATGATTTGAGACGTCTTTTAATGGATGGAAGTAATCTTCGAAATCTACCTACTTACGCTTATCGGGGCTGCCGAAAGGAATTTTTTTTTGAACCGTTTTAGGTTAAATAATTTCTGCTGTATTATTTCAATTTATCGTTGTATAGAAATTCGTACTCCTCCACATTTTCTATTAAGGGCCACCATACATTCTCGACGAACTCCGCCAAAACCACTGTGCAAAAGTAAATATTCGACAAAAGTAATGTTTACATTTTAGTACCACCGGAGACTGGTAATTGCAATATCGTATCGGTTGTGTCTACTCTAAAAGCTAAACATAGTGTGCTATTTGAACGCGAAACGAACGAGTGAAAGTATGACACTATGTTTAGCTTTTACAGGAGAAAAAGTAGAGAAATGGTGTTGCAATTACGAACTTCCGTAAGTGAAATAAAAATTGTCAACATGTAACATGGCGGCGGTAAAAATTACAAACATTTATCAAGCTTTTCTACTAAATGTGACGATAAAATCATACTGTTTTAATCCGAAACGTTACAAAAAAATATTTCGCGTGAGGTAGTGTTGTGTTTTCGCGATCTGTCAAAAAAACATGTGGACTGGTAGTTGACTGTTTAAAATCGCTCCTGTGGGCTTATTACTCCATTTCATGCAAAAATACAACACTACCTCACGACAAAGAGTCTCAGGTTTACATCCCCCTATAAACACTTTTCACTCGCCCTGTAACTTCGGAGTAGGGCTTGAAGTACGTAGCATTGCGAACCAAATGGGTATATTTCCCCTTAATATACGTGCCATTTCCATTCCACTTTACCTCAGGCGCCATTTTCAACGGACTGACCCAACAACAACAACAACACATCGCAGCCTAGAGGAAGGTAGTCAGCAGTCAATTGATGTGATACAATTTGTACCGGCCGGTACAATTTGTATCATAATGTATCATAAATCATAACTGACTTATTAGGATTGGAAAATTGTAACGGCAACGGCTAAAAACCTCAGTTTACCAGTAATGTAGAACTAACTGAGTCATCCGACTACCAATTTACGAAAATCTCCATTAAGACAGAACATACATTCACTGTTGAAATGTTCAGAATGTGTCGCTCAGTGGTCAAGGGGTCCGCTTTATGCTCAAATTTTGGTGAGAAATGGTGGAATAGACACTCGAACATCTGTAGGAAATTATTTTCAATTTTTGGGCCACTGCACTGTGCGAATTTTGAATTGTTTTTGTCCATTCTTGGTATTGCGGTAATCCGAATAAAAAATTCCTTAAAAATTTAGTATTACATATTATGTAGTATTGTGATTAAGCTGATATAAACAGAATTTTATTGAAATCAGTGTTACTAGGTAAATAGGCGCTGATGCGCTGAGAAACATGAATCTGAAATCTCAAAATGGATTTTCTGAAAGCATACGCGACGCGAGAAAGTAAAACTAGCCTCTCCCCTCAAGTCTGCATGAACCTTGTGGTTAGGGTAAAGGGCCACAAAACATAGAAGGCAGTTTTATTTCTGGATCAGGATGTCAGTATTGATTACCTATACATCCCGGTGTAAGCATGTTTCTCGTTTGTAACACCTGCGGGTGCTAACCTCGCCTGGGCACCTCTTTTTGTCGATATTTGAAACATGAATGTTTCGCACACGCCTGCCCACCCCCTTCTAAAAATAGTCATTAAAAAACGTAACCTTAGTAGTCACTCTAGGTGGTCCGTGACGGGCCCCAGAGGCTGATGGGATATTGCTTCCCTTCCCTTCGCTTCACAGCGCTTCCGCCTAATGGACGGGAAGCCTTAAAATGAATTTGAGGGGTAGATGAAGTTGATAGTATTCAGGTAGTTTAAAGATGCCTTCCAGTCCCAGCCTCGTTTTTGGGGAATGTGTATCATGACTCATGATAACATTATTACTCACTTTCATTAGTCATTGTCACTACCTTGTTTTGCGTATCAGATTGTACTTAATGTTTTTCTTAGGGTGCGTCCCACCATGCTCAGTTAAGAGAACTGGAGATTTTCTTGGAGATAGTCTCTATTAAAAGCGAGAAAAGTTAAGTGCGTCCCATCAACAACGTTTACATGCCGTTTACTGAGATCCCCAGTAATATTTTTACTTTCTCGCCCGTATACATGGGCTGAGAAAGTTATGTCTTCGTGCAAAATTTCGATTTTGAGATTTTGGGTTTCCCATGATCCTGGAGGTCCCCCGAGTCCAAAAAAGTGGTTTTTAAAAAATGTCCGTCCGACGTACGTACGTACGTCAGTCTGTCGCGCAACTGGACGTCACACCGTTCGTCCGATTTTGCTCAAATTCAGTATGTAGGTACCTAATGTAAATATCTGGACATGTTTTTTGATAAATTTTGATAACTCAAAAATTGCGCCTGCTATGGTCAAAAAAAGGCAAAAAAATCGTGTTTTTTGACCGTTAAGAAGGGCTGGAAGCTAAGTATATAAATTTGGAACCTTGAAAATTTGCGAAAGTGTTTTTGAATAGATGCTTTTAGGTCTTCTACAATCATTTGGAGGTAGGCCAATAACTTGGCCCAGTTTTGGCCCAAACGCGTTGGTCGTCACTCCGGTAGCTCTATTCGATCGATTTCAATAAAAATTGGTAGGGAGGTGTGCTTTAACCTAGTTTGATGTTTTACCGAACGAAATTTATCCAACATAATAATTATGGCCAATATTGGCATTATCGTAGGAAAATTTTCCAAAAATGGAAATCACGTTTTTGATTGGTTAAGACGGATTTGCAACAACCCTAATCGACAGATTTCCTTGAAAATTGGTGAAAGTGGTCTCAGATAGATGCTTCAAGGTCATTTTCAATAGATTTTCAATTACTTGAAAATTAAGGCCGTGACATGGAAAATAGAAAACACGTACTTTGCGCGTCGAACGACACTTCACCATTTGACGGATATGTTTGAAATCCGGTGAGTAGGTGCCTAAAATTATTGTCCAGTGTATGGCAAAATATTTTTTAGAAAAAGTTAAAATTTTGGTCAAAAAAAAATAAATTACGTAAAAAAAAATCAAAATTTTCGATACCGCTGGCGTAAAAATTGGGAGAAAGTCAAGTGTCGGACCCTTTATTTAACTGGCTAATATTGGTGAGTTAAAAAGTTGACCTCTACCGCTGGTTGCCAAAACCCCAAAAGTGATAACCACGGACAAATACTACCAAGAGTGGGTTTACTAATTTCGAAGAGTCGAAGAATAAATTAACATAATCATTGACCTGGCAGATAAGAGTGTAAAAACCGTACGATTGACGCCTCTCAGCAACTCAAGACAAGCTCAAGTTCACTACACTGAGAAAAATAATTGGTTAATGGAGGCCAAAATCAGCTCATTTAATTTTTGGCCAATAAGTGGAAATGGAGCGCTCATTTTTAGTAAGGATGCACTCTCCATTTAAGGCACACTCCGTTTCTGTTAAGTGGAACTTTTAGGTCACGTGGCCCCTAAATAGATTTTTACTTTTCTTTTACTGGAACTTTGGTTCCCTATCACTAAGTGGATTACCCTACCGTTCCTCATAGTGGAGTTTGTCACTTAGGTTAAATTAACAATGATGTGACGTCACAATGTATATTATCCAGGTAGATGTAAATGGAGTCAGTCACTTCTCTTAAGTGAAGCATCCAATAAAAAATATACGTGACGTCGGTTTTATCTCGCCTCCATGACGTCACCAGCATCAAAAGACGCTTCTACTTGACTTAAATGATATTTCCAATAAAAAAAACCACGTGACCTGGTTTTTTTTTTGATCCATGACGTCACGAGCTTCTAATTGGAGGCTTCAACTTAAATTAAATGGTACATCCAATAAAAAACCACGTGACCTGCAATTTTTTGGCGCTAAATTTGAATTTTATAAAATCTTCACCACTGTGACCTTAAGTGAAAGTTAGTAATTTGGAATTTGATCAAGTTTTCACCCCTAAAGGCGCATTCATCTAATTTTTATGAGTTGATTGGTGTTTGTTTTTCTCAAAAATATGTTCAAACAAGGCCACAATGTGCATTTTACTATAAATATGTGCGACATGGAGAACAGGAGTTTTCGTGGTCCGCTGTCCGGGGGACGAAGGGAGTCAACTTGGACAGAAGTGACACGGGATTTTTTAGGATGTTAGGTTGGAACGGAAAACGGTTTGCAAGGAGAACCGTCTGTAGTGTTTTATGGTCTATTCGGAGTTTATGCAATGTGTTGGAGGGGGAAAATCATTGTAGACGAAAAAAATGACAAAAGACAGTGAAATTTTTCTGAAAATTACATTTAGAAGATTCATACACAGCCGACACCGAGATATATCACGAGAGAAGGAACGTATGGCGTACCTGTGGTGCTTATTGTCTGGTTTTGTTTATTTTGAGCCCATACAGCGGAGAAATTTGGTTCTTAAACAAAGGTAGAGCAGAAGACGAAGTTTTCAAGTGAACGTTTTACCCTTTACACATAACTACCCTAAAAAATGGTGAGAAGGACACCCTTTAGTTTGCGCGTGGATGAAACAGGAAATTGCGTGCCATAGCAAGTGTCAATCATGACGTCAAAAATCTGTTTAAATTAAAAGAGACAATGGGAAAACCCGGAAAATCCGTTTACTTTTACGGGCTCCAATTACTTTTAGTGGACATTATTGGAGGGGCTCATTTCATTTAAATGTTCACCCTATTCCATTTAAAGCAAGTGGACATAGGCGGTTAAGGTAAATGGAATAGTTGCAGACGCCCCGCTAAGGGCGCTGTTACTGGCGTTGCGTCACACGCCTAAATCCATCCTTCGCGTCAGCGGCGTCAGTACAGTTTAAAGTGTCAACGTCCGTGGGTGGGCAATGTGTTCTGTTGCTTCCAGTGCCACTTTCCGCGGTTATGTGAACTTGTTATACTTACCTACAGTTATTTTTGTTGTTGTGTAAATGAACGTCCAGCCAATACTAAAAAAAAACTTCGGGTCTCATCAACTGCCCGCGTACAGTGATAGCGAAGGAGACACTGAGAATGGCCGAGATATCTGTACTGGATGTACTGACTTCGTGTGGATGTGAACACCTCCATCAGGAGCTCAATGGTAAGTTGATTTGTTTTGAAATGTCTTGTTGTCTATGTCTTTTTAACGCCATAAAAAAAAATCTGGCAAAAATTATCTCATAGTAAAAGTACTATTGTACACCTTACGTTCTGGCGTTAGAAAGGCATTATATCGCAGAACAAATTTTGAATAGTTTCTACTGAAAATAGTTATGTAGGTACATTTAGTTGAGGAACATCCTTCAAGTGGAACAAAAGTGGGTTACTGGCCCAGCCATCAAACCACAATGTATGGTATTTATTCTAAGCATATTTACATCCCTCCATTTCCATGACCGTGCATAATGTTACCCCTACATATCGGCTATTTATTATCAGCATTTTATTAATGTTTATGTTTTGTTTGTTTTTCTCTCAGGTGGTGAACAAGGATGTTCTTTGGCGGGGCTGCTGTACCTACCGCTTATGACAGAAAGGCCTCCACCGATTTACCCATCTCCCCAGCGTGACGACTCTTCAGCTTCTTCTGCGTCATCTAAAAACTGTCGGTCACGGTTTTGGGTGTCAGTATTTTGTCACTGTACCATATCCTGCGTACCGCACTCACAGTGTTTTTGCAATATACTGTTTCACTGGACTGGAGACATAACTGTATACTTTTTCCAGAGGTTATTGGTAGCCTCCAGCAATGTTACTGCTATGTGGCTGCCATGTCTACATCGGGGTCGTGCAGGTACCATCCCTATGGCTAAGGAGGGCTATTGGGGTTGCTTCCCCTGTGGAGGGAGCCCCCTAGCCTGGAGGGGGTGCCTGCAGCACCCTATTGCGCCACTTGCAGTAACCGAATTGCTGTAGGTTACTTTAAACGACCTTCCCATGTAGGGGTAATGGATTGGTACCATACTAGGTAGTGGATAGGTACCATACTAGGTAGTGGACAGGTACCATACTAGGTAGTGGATAGGTACCCTAATAGTAAATGGATAGGTACGAGTATTACTGGACAGTACGCTATCCCTATAGGTGTCCTCCAATATTAGGAAATGTTTCGCTGAAGCCTTGTGAAACATCCACTTAAGTTTACTGTGCGAATCTACTTACACTACTCATCTAATAGCAGGGTTTGATTGGGTTCATTTACGCTTAATGGATGCACTCCATTTCCTTTAATTTTATGCACCGTTCATGGAAATTTCTGGGTTCCGTCACTTCAAATAAATATTCATTTTCAGTAAATGCCTTCCCGACAATAAAGGTAACTATACAAATTGATGATGTCACAATTGTCGTGACGTCATCACTTGACAGTTGTTACTGAAGCCCTCCACTTCGTTTAAGTGACTGAAAATTAAATGGAATCTTCTTCTTCGACTCACTTACTTTAACTGCACCGTTTACTGGAATGTGGTCGTTTACTGTAAGGGGGCATTCTAGTAAGCTCCAGTTTAACAGGAAGTTCACGTTAAATCTACGGGACATTTTTCTGAGTGTACCAGCCAACGCTCACCAGATATGCACAAATGGGATTTTAAATGTGAAAATTGGAGAAAAAACAATAACAATGACATTTTTTATTTGATGTGGTTCTACCAGCTCTACCAACGTAATAAACGCCAAATTCCCCCCCCCCCCCCCCCCCCCCGAAATCCCGCCAAATTTATTAATGTTAAAAATGGATGTTATGGAGAGGGAGAAATTGATTTTTGTGGGAAAAAAAGAAGGTCCTGCTGACTCGGGAAAGGAAGAATAAGCCATTATAGCCATTTTGGAGACACCTTCACACTGAAGACGAAGGTAACCGGGGACTTAACTCGAGACTTTACTGGGCGTTATTGGTGGGACACAAGTTTTTGACTTTTAGGTTATTCTTTGTTTTGAGCTCTGCTTTTAACTAGAGTTTAGCTAATTTTTAACCGGAACTTTTGTTGGGAATGGTGGGACGCACCCTTTTGTTTAATATTTAACTCAAGTTAATATAGATTGTATTTCCTATTGTACGGGGAAATGTGAGATGTTCGGTGAGCCGCTCTATCACATTCACTTTGTCGATGTCATAGTAACTCCGATTATTTTATTATGTCGTATTAGAAACGACTGAGTCAAAATAAGTTGAGGGCCCCTGTAACAACCTTTCGATTCGGTTTCGGCGTATAAACTATGCAGTTCGGGTGATGAAGATGAAAATAGTGGGTTTGATGGGTGATTACTGATTAGTGTGATTACCTATGTGCTTCTGTTTTGTTTCAGCCGCGGATAAATCCGCAGTCTCTGCTCAAGTGCCTGCAGGTTCTGCTCAATAATGACGGCGGAATTCGAGGCTCCGCCGAAGTGAAGCGGATGGTCGCGTAAGTACCAGCCAGTAACCTCTAACCCCTAACCCCTAACATTGCTTACATACAAATGGAGGGTTGTGCCTTGGTGATCGGTAAATGTATGTTAAATGCAGAGATTGACTGGAAGTTATAAAGCGATGTCGGGTTATTTCCTACAGGTTGATGCGAAAATTCTCCAACACTTTAGTCAGCAAAGTATGCTACACCCTCATCTTGAAGGAGACTGAAGATGCACTTCTTTCCGAGTAAGTATTCTACTCTAGAATCCATTTTTCCCCAAATAGATTTTGGAATATTTGCTGTCACAGTTTGAGAAAAAATGATTCATTCTTCAATCGAAATGTTGAAGACATTATTTTGTCAGGTATGGAATGGTACATAAGCAGGCCACCCATGCAGCAATTTCTAGCCTCACTCTTGTAACCCGCTTGTTTTGTTTGGTATCATTTTCATGGCAATTTAACCTCTGTCGTTGGTGTCGACTCCATGACATCCTGTCCTGATGGCATCGTAATCTCTTGTTTTGGTGTCAAGTTGATGACACCCCCGCTCCTCTTGTTTTTGTGTCAGGTTCATGGCGGAAGGAGGCTGGGCACTGGTGTTCCAGTGGCTGGGGGACGCCATCAACACGAGCAACAACCCATTCATCTCGGAGCTGCTGCACCTCCTCATCAAGTGCCCCATCAGTCTAGACCGCCTCAAGGAGTCCAACGCGCCCAGAACCGTCAAGGGACTCTCCAAAGACTCTGAAGACCTGGGTGAGTTTCCACCAGTCCCTTGTCATCAAAGAACGGAGGGAGCTAATTCAGAGCTGTATTTGGAGAACATTTCTTTCTGGGCTCCTGAATTTCTCCTTACTTAGGGGTGTAGCACACTTGTGTGACCCTGTGCCCAGGAAGAACTGAACGTGAGAATCTCATCACTGGTAGCAGTGAAAAAAAATCTCAAAATTGTTTGAGGTATACAGACACTCTGAGGCAGGATTGATCCGAAATTACCTAATTCCAGCCTAAGAGAACTGTACTTTCTTAGAAATTGACTGTCTGGTTTACGTTCCGAACAGGTATTTCAGGTCTTATTTATTTACCTCTTGTTTTGATTTCAGGCGTCCGTGAGTTGGCGCGGCAGGTAGTGGAGATGTGGCTGGAGTTTATAAAGTCTGGGCGGGCGGCGGCTGACCCGGTCCCGGTGCCTGTGCCACCTGCCGTCATGGCGCCACCCTCCCCGCCGGTCCCCGATGCCGCCCGCTCCCCCTCGCCACCCCCCACACCGCTAGCTCCGTTCAAGATTGTGGTGCGCGACGGAAAGCGTGTGCTCTTGCCGATAGGTGGGGACGACGCAACCCCACCTAAAGTGAAACGCGTAGAAAAGCCTAATGACGTTATTACCGAATCTGTCAAGGACAAAAGTGATAAAAGTAAAGTGCGCTCCTCCCAAAACAAAGTGGTCAAACCTCACAGTGATGCAGATAAGACTGTTGCGAAGAGCAAATACAAGGACACACATAGGTCGGAAGGTAAGGACAGAGAACATGAGGTGAGGAGGAAGGATAGTGATAAGAAGGAGCACTCGAGAAGCAGTAGTAGCAGCACCAGCAGCGTCAAGCCATCATCCTCTCACTCCAAACCGAAGGAGGTTGGGAGGGACAAACACAAACACAAGCCTCACTCCAGCGACAAGTCGAAAGATGCTAGGGACAAATCGCGAGACATGCTCAAGCCGAGGCGTGACAAGGACTCGGCAAGGAAGGAGATGGACCTCAGCCTGGACGACATGCCCCCGCGCTCCACCCCCGCCATCAGCTCCCTAGGCAAGATTCCTAAGAAGACGTCCACGTCCACCGTCATCTCTGCGGCGGAGGCGAGTGCTACGGGGGGCGTGCTGGGTGGCCCACCGCTCTCACAGACCCCTGCACCTTTGCCTGTCGTCAAGAAGGGAACGTTCTCTGATGAGCGGAAACGATCAGCTGAAGTCAAACCAAGCGAGAGACCCAAAACTGTCAAGACCCATCCCACTAAATTTAGATCCACAGGTTTAGAAGAGGAGGCGAAGCCGCCTCCATCGCGTAAAAAGGACCGTGACACTCCCAAGGTAAAGGAGGACGTGAAGGACGCGGGCAAGCGCCCCCTCTCCTCCTCCAAAGAGGGGAAGGAGGCCCCTCCAGAGAAGAAGTCGAGGCCTGCCGCTGCTGAGCCGAAGGTGGCTCATATCAAGGAGAAGCTGGAGAAGCTTGAGAAGGTGGAGAAGCCAGGCGGCATTAAGCTCATCCCACCCAAACCGAAACGTAAGTACCGTTACTGCTGTGCTGCCTAGGTATGTAGGTATCTACCCTGTACACATCCATAGAAATTGTACCTACGTAAGATAATGATGGTTTGGAAACAGTGGGTCACGTTGGTGTTGGCTCGATCATCAGCTAAGAGAAGTCTACACATAACTTTGAGTTAATCGGAACCTCCAGTTGTTTCCAGACTCCTTGCGAATTTTCAGAGTCATGAATAGATATGCTTAAAGGTAAAGTTTCCATTTATCATAAGTTAGTTTTATTCCGGCTTGCGGGCTGTGATACGTGGAAGCGTACGCAATATGCATAGGTAGTTGCCTACAAAAGGAAACCTGTAAGACTGATGATAAAAAATCCTATAATACTTACTTAGCCAGTTGTGAGTTGTTACTATCTTAATAAAACGGACCGAACAAGTTTGGCTTGTTTATATAAATAAAATATTAGTAGGGGTAGTACAGAGCTCAGGGAAAGCTCATTCTTACTCAAGCTAAGGCGAAACCGTTTGCAAACTTTGAACACTATTTTTAAACAGTTTTGTTTACTGAAAACTTATCCAACATGTCCTATATATATCTACTATATTTGGGAAACAAGATTAGGAATTGCACGCTAAAGCATTTTTGTGTAAAATGTTAGATTACCAGTTTGAACCTGTATAGTGGGAATGGACGTGTTATAGGGACACAACAGTATTATTTTTGTGACTACCGCCACCGCCCTGTCTGGGGATTCTATAATTGATATTAGAACGACTTTGAAGCTGCTGCAACACTTTACCATACCATCTGTGTTATCCCAACAGTCTTTTAACTTGCGAAATTGGCTGATGATTGTTTATTGTTTACAAATTATACTTAAAAATACGTAACTATAAATACTGAGCGTTTTCTTCTAATGAGCAGAATGAGCTGTGTTTCAGAATGTTTGGCTGTGTCTGTGTCGACATAGCATAGCTACGCTGCTGCCTCCTGCCTCTGCCTCTGCCTCCTGTCTTGACACTTGCTCACTTCTCTTACTTGTTACTCTGCTTGATCGTGTTTACATTATCATTATGTACTGTGCTGTAGGTTGTCATCCAGTCAGTCAGTCCGACGAAAGGTAAGCATTTTTATTTTTAACAATACAAAGTAGCAAGAAAATATACAGGTCACTCCGAGAAGGGTAGGATTGTCTGAAAACTAGCTTTACTTCCTCCTAAATGCAAAACCATAATGGATGTGCTATTTATTCGAAAATGAGGAGAGGTTTTACGTTCTCACGTTCGAAGCAAACTGTGGAATATTTGTTTTTGTTCTGCAGTAGGTACAATGTACTTCTAGCTGGATTATATTTGCAGAACCAGAGAAAATAGTCAACACTTTCTTTGAACAAATGTCATCAAAAGTTAGAGCAAACGACTTGGAACAGTCGCGCTGATGAGCGCAACGTATTGGCCTTTCATGCAGTAAAAGGGAAACGAAGCTTTCGAAATAGTCCAATATTCTCCTATAGATTTGCATTTCGGAGGTATGGGTTTATATCACAAAAATCAATTAAATAGGGGGACTGTCGTTCACACCGGGGTGGGGGTGCAATTCGGTTAGGTTATGTAGGCAAATAACGCACTCGTTACTCGTTAGTAGCTTCTTCGGGGAAAATGAACCTTGAAGCGATGAGCGGATTTAGGCTGCTTCCCGAATGAGAACCAGCTTTAAGCTATCCACGGTGTTCGTCTTTATTGAGGAGTGACGTCACTGATTACTGATTGGGTAACTGTTGATAGGGCAGTAATAAGTATTATATATATCGTGTATGGCTACCAGCTTAGATAGCGAACCAAGTGAGGCAAGAACATGATGTCACAAAACGGCACGCTCTACCTACTCTATTCGATTTGGCTTGTACGAAAGCTGAAAGTAGCGGATGCTTACCGTTGATACGGTCATGCTATGTTGTTTTCTCGGTCAGAGCTAGGGGACTTGTACACGACCACGACACTGGTCAGAGCTGGGGGACTTGTACACGACACTGTGAAGCTGTGAAATTGCCACCACACACCCGTTTAATAGCGAAGAGCCACAGTTACACAAATGATGTCTCAAATCAGCCTGTCAAGGCATTCCCGATCATATTGCGGGGTAAGACGGTGCTTAGGTGTTCTAACTAACCGATTCGTCTTGGAGAAACCCCTGGAATTAACAGCCGGGCCTACTACAAGACCGTCACTTGTCAGTTGTGAGCAGCCTCCATCCCTATGTAGCCGTCTTGTGTTACCCCAAACTAATGCGTTGGTAAGTACAGGTACCTGCCCACCTCCCCGAGCAGATAAGCTGATAAACAAGTCAAGTGTCCCTAAAGCTCCTTAATTGAAGGTAAAAAGTAAAAATTATAATGTTCATGAAAAAAAGATATAGGTACCTATATTATGTACCTAAGTACATTATTTCTTAAATTTCCTTGAGCTTATTGTGATAGGGGGTAGAGGTCCTGCCTAAGTAGGAAGACAATAGACAGGTGCATGCTCTTTATATAATATAACATCTAAGTAGGTACTTACTTTTTACCTTCACGCTGGCCCAACATGACGAGAAAGTATTGTTATCGTGCAAGGTATAGGTTTCCCATGATTCTGGAGGTCCTTCTTAGTCGGTTTTTGGAAAAAGTCTTTCCCTCCTGTCTGTCAGTCCGTCCGGTGCTCCACAGCCTATACCGCTTTTCATGAAAATTGTTGCCTGTCAGAGTTATATTTTAAAGGAATCTTTTTAATGGTCAAAAATTGCGCCTGCTGTTACCAATAAAAACGCAAAAAGTATTCAAAATTCGTGTTTTTGATGAGAACATTTCAGTTAAAGTAACCACGGTTATTACGTAGAAAAATAATTAATGATTCTGTATGAAAATGCTGTTACCAATCAGTCAATATGTGCTTATAGGTTATGATTTTAGAAAGGTTGGATAGGTACCATAATTCATCAAAATCGGTCGATCGCTATTTAAAAGTTGGTAATCCAGAACGTAGAAAAAATGTTAGTGCCGAAACTCGAAGTTGGCACAATAATTTTAAGGATGGTTTGTCGCTACTTTATGGCTATGGGGATATGCGAGAAGGGGTTGCGATTATCAGGGCATTTGTTGCTAGTTAGTTACGTAAGTATGTAAGGTATAGACAGAGACGACAACAGTTCCATTTAGTGCAGGTGCGACGATTTATTCAATTTCTACTGTTTCCACGATATTACTACACGTCCCTGCTGCAACGAGTGCAACGTATTGGCAGTATCTTAAAAATCGTTCGAAACCAATTCTAGAAAGTTGTAATGTCGCCCTGGACTGGAATCTCTCTTGCAAGTTGCGCACAACTGTCTAAATACTCGGTACCTATTGCATAATGCAAGAAAAAATTCTGCGAGATTGTAGAATATTTTAAACGTTCCACGGGTTCTCAGAAAAATGAGTAATATTGTAGCAACATTGATATAGGATGTGTTCCGTGCTGTACCTACAGCTACGGGTCACTAGCCAGCCATTCCTACATTTTCATGATGGTGGTCACTCTCCAAGTTTCAAAGGTGCTTTCTCGCAAAGTCTGTCTGAGGGTGTCAATCCTCATTGTGTAGGTAGCTAGGTAAGTGTAATTAAGGATAATAGGTATAGGTATACTTACAGCACATTGTCAGTGGTTCTCTTATCATAATATCCTCCATTGTTAAATCACAACCTAGGGCGGGTAACGGTCCTTTGCTAGTTCCTAGACTCCTAGAGGTTGAGTGCTCTAAGAGTGTAAGCTAAACACGTTGCAGTAACCTCCGGTTAAGTGTGTAACGAGAACGGGGGATTGCCAACCCAATTGTTGGTTACAACAAAAATCGAACCGTTTCGTTCGAAATGTGGGTCATTCGAAATGAAGCTAGATATCTGCCTATAGTCGAAAATTACAACACAAATGTGGGGTGCGCGGCGAGTTGTCAGCAGATACACAATAATAATTAGTAAACAGCAACAGCACAAATCCAAGTTGGGAAAACACTTGCAAGATATTTATTTAATCATGATACAGGGTGAATTGATGCTAAGTAGTAGGAAAGAAAATACTGCTAATGTCATGTTTGGACATGACGATCTGAAGTTAAAGTAGGTATGAGTTGTTGGCTGAACACTTGCAAGAGCTACCACGAGGACAAGTCCACCACCACCACCCCCACCATCTACAGACCTGAAGTGAGAGCATTTTCGGTGATGATTGCTTGTTAGTGTTTTGTTCCGAAATGGCCCGGATGTGCATGAGCACCCCAAGCGGTGCCTCTCACTGCCAAACTAATCTATATTATGTTCTGTCACAGTCTTGAAAATAATAATGCAGGGAAGTAGGTATCTACCTTTCAATTGACTGAGATAGTCGGTGCAACTTGCAGCAATCTTTGATGAGTTTTCTGTTCATTATTTTCCAATTTCTGAAGAGAAGCTCATTCATTCAGTTTTGTAGTGAGTGAAAGGAGCAGAGGAGCGGCTTTCCCCATCTCAGTGTCTAATACGGAGTGCTCTATTCACAACACTTCCATATGCTTCCGTCATATAGGCATCACCAGGCTGAGGTGAGCAAAACCACAGTGCACCCTCACCCTGCTTTCCCTGATTCGCCATACGCCATGTGTGTCCACCTCACGCGCGGATGCCATATCCAGTGGGGATAGACTACACAAAATGTCAGTTATCGTTGCTAAACTCTTTCAGATCATTTTGACCCCTTCGTCTGAAGTGTACTTCTTGTTCTGAACAAAAACTAATTTGGGAACCGTGCATGTATTTATCTGAGAACAATGAGTGAAGTTACTCATCCAAGAGTGAGAGTATGGAGATACCTAACCAAGTGAAGGTGTCGTCACGATATGGACAAGTGCATGTGCAAAACTGGGAAACGTGTTTGAGGGAGGACACTGGAAAGTTGCTACCTCGCATGGTTCGGTAGCTATATGCTCCTGCTTAGTGCTTAAACTTACTTTTATTGCCTGCTTCCAAAACTTGGTCGATTTTTGTTTTCCCAATTGGAAAACAAAATCCTGTGATCCAGGATCCCAGAATTCTATGATCGCATTCTGGATAACGCGCAGATCAAAAGTCCTGGATTCCCACAAAAGTGTTGGTATGTTTGAGAGTATTTACGGAAAGCTAGTAGAGTCTCAACCTTGGGTCAATTTCAGTTAATGTATATAGGTACGTTACCAGCAGAGATTTTGAGGGTGGCGTCACCGCCCGTTAATGGGGGGAGGGAGGGGGGCTATAGGTGTCTAACCATATCATCACGTACAATGTACCTATATAGAGGTCATGTCTGTTTTAGAGCTTTCATGACCAAGTAGGATGGTGAGCAAGTGTCTTGATATGGATTGATATTGTGTTTCAGTAACGCTCGACGCCATGGTACTACAGTTGAATGTAACATGTAACTGAGGACCGTGGAATCGGTATTTTCATTTTTCAGCAGCGAGTTGTTGGTCATGTCGACAGCTTCGGCAGCGAGTTGTTGGTCATGTCGACAGCTTCGGCAGCGAGTTGTTGGTCATGTCGACAGCTTCGGCAGCGAGTTGTTGGTCATGTCGACAGCTTCGGCAGCGAGTTGTTGGTCATGTCGACAGCTTCGGCAGCGAGTTGTTGGTCATGTCGACAGCTTCGGCAGCGAGTTGTTGGTCATGTCGACAGCTTCGGCAGCGAGTTGTTGGTCATGTCGACAGCTTCGGCAGCGAGTTGTTGGTCATGTCGACAGCTTCGGCAGCGAGTTGTTGGTCATGTCGACAGCTTCGGCAGCGAGTTGTTGGTCATGTCGACAGCTTCGGCGGCTACCTCACCGTTATGATTGCCCCTTGTATTCTTTAGCTGTGTCTGTGAATGCTCCTGCTTGTTGCAGCGGTGCTGTTGGAGAGTGACCTGTTTAGTGATGCTCTTACTGCGTCCACCAGCAAGGAGCCCAGAAAGAAGAAGAGGAGGAGTAGTGGTAGTAGCGCTGCTGCTGCTACCGCGACCAGCGAGGAGTCAACCAAACAACCCCCTAAAGGGGAGCTATCCCCTTCCAGGGAGGCGAAGCCGCTCAAGTTCTACAGGGACACCCTCGATGACGCTGACCAGGACCCTGATGCTGCAGATGACGCCAAGAGTAAAGGTAGCCTACCCATACATTATTCTTTCTAAACCAGTCTCGAAGAGGCGTAGGACATGAGAAACTAGTAAATCAATTTAGAATTTAACAGTTTTCACACAGAAATGTTTGTTTGATTCGACTGACCCGATAGTTGAATCCCAGCTTTGTCAACTAGTTTTTTGATGGTAGGTACTGAGATATTTTATATAATCCAGAATAAAAAAATATTCAATAATTTCTTTACAAAGGTGCGATTAAAAAACGTAGAAACGTGTTTGTGTAGAAAGCCTTTGTCATAAATGACGCAATAAATTTGCAGAAGCAGGTAAAGACGAAGTTGAAGCGGAGGAGCCAGAAGAGGCTCCGCGGTTCAAGTTGTACCCGGAGGGCGTTCTGTTAGTGGGCGGCAGGTCCCGCTCCCGATCGCGCCCTCGAAAGTCAGTGCGCTGGCGCTCCGATGCTGACCTTGTTACCATCCAGGAGTTCGAGCTGGACGCGACGGAGCGCGTGAACGTCTCGCGTACCAACTTTGTCGATATGAAGGCTATAGAGCGGAACCGCGAGCGGGAGGCACTCTTTAGCCACAAGATGGGTATGTACTATTTCATAGCACGCAGTTGCTCCAACTACCGAAGTGAGACACTGTAGGTCCCCAGCATGACCATGTAAGAGAAATTAGTTCCTCTCGGAAGTGCTTCCTATGGCTATAGAACATACTCCTGGTCGATGATGGCAGAGGGGCTGATGATCGTCCCCTCAGACTTGAATGGCTCGGAACGTTGCAATACATCTTAAACCGGCAGTGCCGTGCTTGAGAACGGAAAAATTATGAAACTGCAAGTTGCAATGTTTGCAGTTTGTATCCATGATTGGCAGTCCAGTGAGTAGTTACCAAGGGAAAGTGCGTTGTATTTGTGCAGGAGAGGACACAGGGACGGAGCTGATGCCGTGGGGCCCGCTGTTGGTGGTGGATGTCCCGCCTGACAAGCAGCCGCCTGAGGCAGGCCTCAACAGCACGGAGAAAGAGGTCCAGATGGCGCGCCAGAGGACTGTCCTCGAGGCCATCTTCTTCAACAAAGCCATGTAAGTCACATCACATTCCAACTGTTACAGCAACTTATCAAGGTAGTGAAATGTAATACTTACTTAAACCTAAGTACATTTGTTACAATGTGAACCGTCTGTTGAGATTTAACATTGAAATAATTTTTGACGAAAAGTAAGAAGGATGGAAAACATCGCCCTTTGTCCAATCGCATTAGTTACCCTTGGTTCCTGATTTTGAGAAGTCGTATTATGTTTCAGAATAAAAAAACTGTCCTTTGGAAAATTGTTTTTAAGAACTGGCATTTGCATGTTGAGTCTTGTAGGAGCAAATGACTGGGGGTGCATCCTCACTGCATCTATATCGTCATCACTGTTGCTGAATTTTAGTTTACTGGGGACTAAACACTAACGTGGAGTTTTTTCCCAATTCGCAGAGTACTTAGTTGGGCAAGGACCATTTGTATTCGCTAACTAGACGGAATTGAGAAGTTATTTAGGTTGATATAATTACAGGCTTGGTGGAGGGAACGAGTTGCACGCAAAGCGGCGTTAGACCTAGAAAACCGGTACTGTGACATGTATTGGCTACTTTGACATTGGGTGGTCCCCTCTGAATTTTCAGGATCCCTGACTCACCAGCCGAGGCGGATGCGGAGTCTCATCCAATGACTGACCCGAAGCCTATCCCTCTAGAGGATGCGTCGGGTGGTAAGGACGCGACGTACGACTACTCTAGCACACCCTGGCCTGAGCCGAAGCCTGAACTCAAGCCTGAACCTGTGCAGCCTGTCCCTGCAGTAGCAGCAGCTGCAGCACATTTACCCGTCATCCCCACCCTCAGCGCGTACCCTCCTCCACCCTTCAACAGCTACCCCCCGGCACCGGCACAGGCCGCTGGCCTGGACACTTGGCGGGTAAGGGAGTTTTTCTCTAGTCGAAAACGAATCTGTGATATCAATTGTTGTGACTGTATGCAAATAAAACGTTGGTTTACTGTTAACATGGGTCGTTTACCTCCCTCTCCTGTTGCAAAACAACCTTAGCACGGACATCCGATTTTTCTTTAGCTATCATTAACTGTAAATTTACGTTGTTTTTTGTTCAGGAACATAGTTCGCCTCAAGTCACTGCTTGTTAGATAATTTAGGTATAACTACGAGTATCTAATTACTTTGTTCCTAACTATTTATCTTTGTACAGCTAGGAAAGTCCTTTATTTTTTCATGTATAAAATGTTACTACTATCCCTCCATGGCAGCAAAAGAGGCCAAGCTAGCACTACGTTAGGGATGGGCCCAATCATCCACGTTTCGATTGAACTGGAAGTCAGTGCAACGTAACCTCTGGTTACCCTAACACGTAACAGAGGAGCTCAGATTAACTGAGACTCAGTTACCCTGTCCTATCTGGAGGACAGTCCATAAGCATCTCGCAAGACACTGACTAACCTGTTTTTAAAAAAAGAGAGAAAATAACGTAGCACTTGTATCACACAAAATTTTTTAATAAGGGCACATCACCAGTAATGTGCCTGATGATGTCATAATTTGACGAAACCGGTTGCCCTTATTAAAAATTTTTGTGTGATACAAGTGCTGCGTTATTTTCTCTCATTTTTTAAAAAATGTCGAAGTATCACAAAGTTACCGTGGAGACTGTCAAGTTTATTCTGACTAACCTGACTAACAGAAGGATCTGAACACTGAACAACGGGTTCCCACTACCCACGAGTCTCACTTGCTGCCTCTAATATATCTCTTGTTCCTGACGTTTATATTGTGCAACAGACTGAAATATCTAGCAGTCTCACTGCGCACAATCAAACCAGCGGCAGCGCACCTTCAAACATTTCCAAATTCCCCTCATCACGCTCTCCCTTTTTTCATGGGCGTAGCAGGACTAAAAACTTGGGGGAGAGGGGGCTCAGCCCCTCCAGGCCTTCTCCTCATGCATGGCTTTATGTGACGTTATGTGTAGGTCAGAAAAATCCTGGGGGTTTGCTATGCCTATGCCTTTTTGTGTCAAGTACAAACCAGAGTGATGGAGCCCTTGGAGGCGAAGGGCTCTGATTCGTCTGCCGTCATGTGACGTCACGTGCAAATGATACTATAAACATTAACTAAGTCCTACCTTCTCAAGGCACTTCACCCAGCCACTATATGCCAATAACGAGGTACTTGCCTGTCCCATCAGGTGCTTGTGTTCAAATAAACCACGTGTTTCTACAAGTAGTACTTACCACCTACCACCTATAGCTATACCCGATCATTGCCGCTCCAAAAAAGTGTACTGAGTGTACTGAGAGGAATCGAACTAGGCCCCGTCACGAAGTACCTACAAGGGTAGGTGCAGGCAGAGATCGTTTCTACGTTTTCATTAGGATCGGATGTTGCGCTAAAGTTGTCGCTTAAGTAGTTATGGTAGGTGGAACCAATTCTGCGATGAATAAAGTAGTGCACCACCAATTTTTTCTTCTTGATCTCGAATCAGGATATTTGAGGGACTTACCACTCAGAGTTTAACCAGCCTTTTCAACGCAGATCCAGACAGACGTGCTGACTCAGAATTACTCACAACTTAGAATACCTAATTGTTTCCACTTACTGCTGTACCTTAGTAGCTGAATCGCAAGCAGAATGTTGGCTCTGGTGTGTTGAACAAAGTGGTGAGCTTATGTCCACTCTAGTGTTTCCCAATGTTCCGCTTGTTATGATATAACATGACTCGATATATATCACGATTTTCTAGTATTGAATTGAAATATTATGTTTCAGAAGAAAAAATACCAATAGTTTGATAAGAGATTGAAATTCACTGTTAATCTCTTAATTTGATTGTTTCAGAGCCCAGAGGAAGTACAAGACGTGACAGCAGGAGGTCTGGTGTACCCGGCAGGCCCGCCCGGGCCCATGGTGCCCCCCATGTACGGAATGCCCCCCACGCCTTACGGAGCCCCCCCAGGCCCCATGCTGGGCCCCGACGGCTTTCCTATGGCCATGTTCCCCCCTCAGAACATGTTCGGGCCTGGACCGATGGGACCCCCTCCCCCTGGCTGGGGTCGCGGACCTCGCGGACCCCCTCTACCCCTCGAGCCGCGGAACATCTGCCGCAACTGGGCTGTAGGTGACTGCAGAAGAGGGAGCAGTTGCCGCTACCTGCATCCTGGAGAAAACTGCCCCCCTCTGCCTACCCCCGCCCACTCGTAATGCAGAGGCTGGAGCCTACCCCCGCCCACTCGTTGTTAGGGAGGGGGAGGTAACTGCCCCCGCCCACTCGCAGTCATCACCGCATGCCACATTTTACACTGATTTGGATATCTATTTGTACATATATATTTTTAAATAATTGAAAAGCGAATTTAGTGAGCGTTATTAGTAGTCAATAAAAAAATATTTTATTAAATGGGTGTAACCTGCTGTAGCCTCATCGCCTGCTTGCTTTAACTGCTCATTCACCTTTTTGACTCGCGTCGGTTTGCCGGCACTTGAGTACCTACTTGAAATTGTCTATCAAAGGTTCCTATCATTATGTCTCTCTGTTCAAATTCGTTTTCGTTGTAATTTACGGGATGGCTTGTACGCCATTTAGTTGAGTACGCGGCAGTTTGAGAAGAACCAAGTTACCGCTATAGGGGTTGTAGGTAACTAGTAAGGTGCTCTATTCTCTATTAGAATGCTTACCCATTTATTCTTTACTAAACTTGGTTTTATAATATTTGAGGTTAGTTTACGCTCTTATCTACCAAGAAGATTTTGTGGAAACATCACGGGAAATAAGTAGGACACAGCTAGGCAGGTAAGTACCTACCTACGTATAGGTAGGAAGTACCTAGGTACCTACCTACCCACCAACTTGCACTGTATCTAATGGGTAACTGAAGCATTGAAGGATATGTTAATAAGTATAATATTTTTGCTTCTGAATAAATTTTTTTACTTAATGGTACGTTTCCTATGAAATCATACTGACCAGCAATCGGTATCGGTACTACCTATGGAAGTATGATCATATGTATTCTATTCACCCCAAGGATAATACAAGTAGGTACTATTACCTATCCTTAATCCAATCAATGCATTATTCAACGTTGGTGCATAATTTTTTGACAAGGAAAAGACACTATAATAAATACCTACAGAGAGCGGGAGAGGTACAAGTCCCGATAGGTTATGAGGAAAATGATGAACAGCGTTCATGTTATCTAGGTACGTAACTGCACAGTGCACAGTGCACATTTATGTTCAGTAAGTACACTGTGAACCGTTGTGGTGTCCACATTATTTTGTTTATACAATATGTGAGTGTCATCAGGTCACCATGAGATAAGTCTGTAGAATAGGTAACAACCTTATAGCTACTTAATGCATCTACTTACTTATAGGTAATAAATATGACACATCTATTCATCACATTCTTCAACTCTTTTAGTCGAAGATAATGTAAGGCTAATACTTAGACTAGTTTTGGTCATTTCAAATTAAGTTTAAAATAGGAGTTGGCGTCTGCCTCAGACAAAACTTTCAAAACCGTGTCCCGCCAGAAAATAGACGTGTCAACAGACGGTATTTTGATTTGTGTATAACCATGGTTTGGTTAGCGCCATTTTTGTTTGTCTGCTGGAGGATGCGTCGACTCCAGATGTTCTGATCAAAATTTAGCTGTAGAAAGGTAAATGATTGATTATTCGTTTTGTGTTTCAACTGTAGATTAAGTTGCTACGTATTTGGCTAGTGTAAGTTGTAAGTATGTCTTAGTTGCGGTTAGGTGGTAAATATGTATGGTGTCGTCAGGTTAGTGCTGACACGTTCGAGTGGGTCAAGGCAAACCGCATTGCGGCAGCAGGCACAGGATGTTGCTGATATTACACCTAGCACCTAGGTACTATAGTATAGTCTTGCTTTGAGTGGAAAACCACCTCCGCAAGACGTTGCAGGGCTCGCCTTCTACTTGACACAGGTAAGTACCTACCTACTTGCCTGCAAAACTATCGCTTAGTTACTGTTAAAGTATCAATCACCCTGTTGCTAACGAATACCTTCCACAGCCTTGGTTTCTGTAACCTATTAGTTTGCCTGTTCTGGATATATCTGGTTGGGAGTATAGGGTGGGTTATCGGTCACCACCTCAGTATCAAGAGTAAACAATGAGATGAGTCACACTCAGAGCTCAGTGGAGGACAAAATGAAGGAGGAATGCTAACGTTATTTTTGGCGAATGAAGAGTGGCGGTGCCAAGTTCGCTAAAATCTGCTCAAGCTCATCAAGTTGGCTAACATTGTTTTTACTTTCTCGCTAGCCATATTGGCGAGAAAGTATTGTTTTTGTGCAAAATTTCGAAATTGAGATTTTGGGTTTCCCATGATCCTGGGGGTCCCCTGAGTCCAAAAAAGTGGTTTCTGGAAAAAGTCTGTCCGTGCAGTGCTTTAGCGCCTATACCGTTCATCAGATTTTGATGAAATTTGGTATGGACCTGTCTAAAATCACTGCCGAGGGGCATTTTCAAGGATTTTTTGATTGGTCAAAAATTGCGGCCGCTATTGTCAAAAAACCGCCAAAATAATTCAAAAATCGTGTTTTTGGTTAGTTAGACAAGCTCCGACGGTACACTTTTCAATCTATAACACTGAAAATTGGTAAGTGTGTTGAAAAATAGATGCTTCGAGGTCATTTGCAACTAAAATTGAATTGGTTAAAAATTACGGCCGTTCTGGACCAAAGTTCGATCGTTTCGGCGCCATTCACATTTATTGACCGATTGTCATGAAATTTGGTAAATTTGTGTAGAACCATGTTCTTAGATGTAGCGAGGACAGTGGTCTAGTGAGATGTGTTAGTAAATTTAGCGATTCGGAAGCCACCAGGAGCCCTATTATAGTATGGACCTTTTTATCACGCAGTTATCACGAGAAAATAACATTGGAAATGTTTATCACTTGGTTATCAGTTATCACGCATAATGCAAATCCCTTCCTTAACTAACTAACTATAATGTAGTAATGAATGTAGGGGCCTGCGGCGGGAAGCGCACGGAAGGGTCAGGGACTCAGGGCCACTATGCGTGGCCACTTGTAAGGCAGAGCGTTTTATTACCAGACAGTCCTCCTGTGTCTTTTCTAATATTTGTGTAAACAACAAATAATGTACATATGTGAAATTGTTGCCGTGATGACTGGTGACGAGGTGAGATAAGACTTTGAGACAGTTGACTGTCGAGTGTCGACACGCGACTTGTTTGCACGTGATGCCACCGCGCCTTCGCTAGTCGCAGTCTAGTGAACTGTCTTATTTGTTCGTATTTGTTTCGGCTATTTGGTTTACCTCAAGGCTGTCACTACCTTGTTTTGTTTCGGCTATTTCCTATTATACCGAAGTGAAGAAAACAACGTCACGTTGGTACATACAAATTATGGTGCAAGTACCTGCCTAATTACTAATTACGTTTGTACCAACCACCTTGAACTCTTTTGTCGTTTATTTCGGATTCACCTTACTTTACATATACTTTTACTTTAGAAAGGTAGAGTGTATTTTTGCTCTCTGTATGCACATTGTGGATAATTCCTGTAGGTAAGCATACGTTTGTCTGAATGTTGGTACCAGTTGCTTGCCAGTAGAGGGGTGAACGCAAGAGAACTCTCTGTAGTATCCTTATATGGCGCGAAAGTACTGTTTCAGAAGGCAATGCGACCGGTCGTGGCAAAGATGCATCTCCGATGTGTGTTTCAGATGGTGTGGTCACTGGTAGTGACAGAGAGTGACACTCTATGAGGAAGATGCATCTCCGATGTGTGTTTCGGATGGCGTGGTGACTGGTAGTGATAGAGAGTGACACTCTAAGAGGAAGATGCATCTCCGATGTGTGTTTCAGATGGCGTGGTGACTGGTAGTGATAGAGAGTGACACACTAAGACAGAGATGCATCTCAGGTCGTGGACATTCAGGGTGGAGGCGGAGACGCGTGCGGGGGAGGTGGTGGGTGTGACGGGGGATGTCCCGCAGCTAGGCGAGTGGAGGCTCACCCCTAACAATACTGTCGTGTTGATGACCAGGGATCCTACCCATAGCGAGAGGTAAAGCCATGCTGTCGTGCTGATGACCAAGGATCCTGCCCATAATGACAGGTACTGTCCTCCCAACCATAGTGTCGTCCTAATCATCAACCATCTAAGGACCAGTTGCCTTGCTTTTTCGGGATGATGTCCCCTGTCGGTGATGGTTGCGCTGGTAACGTAACCTATTGCCTCTCTGGTGATAAAGACAAGTTTTTTAGATGTCCTCTACCTGTGTACTTGTATTTATTGTGCAGGGTTTGGAGCGTGACGACATGGCTCCCGCTAGCAGTAGACATCCACTACCGCTACTATATTGGCGTCCAGGTCGAGGACAAAGTAGTCATCAGCCACCGTGAGGTCAGCCTCATGCCGAGGCTTATAGAGAAGGATGGTAAGTGCCAGTAGATACGTATGCGTCGGAACCATTTGCCAATAGGGAAGATCTTCCTTCCTTCAACTCGTCTTCCTACTCACTTAATCCTTGGTGTGGTCATCTTCACAAACTAGTCACTTCGATTCGTGTTGGGACGGAGAAATCATAGGCAAACGAAATTGGACTGATTTAGCATCTTCCCTATTGTCAATCGACCGCCTGCTGTTTTTGAGCTGTCCGTTATTGTGTTCGAAGGGTGGAGAGGGTAACGGGCATTGTTAGTCCCCAGCAACGTCGACGGGGAGCCCGGCAAGGCGTGGGACGTGTTCGGCGTGACGTCGCAGGCAGGCCCCTCGCCACACATTGACCGCGGTTGGCTTACCTGCGAGACCGTGGTCCAGTTCAAGCTCCACTCCGCACCCGTCACCTTCTGGAAGGAGAGACTTTCACGTTACACCCCTCTCCTCAAGCTCACGCCCGTCAGTCTCAGCAAGCGTGCAGACTCTGCCGATGTAGGGGAGATGCTGGAGAACTCCCTCAGCCTCGACCCGCAGGAGGATAACGGCGCAGCCAGCGAGGCCTGGCCTATCACTGAGGTCGCGGTCAGTATCACCAAGCTCACCAAGATAGGAAACCCGCTCCTTTGTTTCTTCTTATGCTCCCCACCAAAGGGATAAAAGTAATTTATATCCGACCAAAAACAGTCAGTGTAAAAAAACACCCAAGAACCCTCCAGAAATTAGCCTAACTCAACAGCCCTTAAAAGGGTTTGATATCAAAATTGTTGGCCAAGTTCTCCACATTCCCGCAATTACTCAGTCCCCAAAATTAGTGATATCACTTATTACAGGGCCAAGTCCTGGGTGCTAATCACGGAAGCCTCACAGCCGGTCATAGACACAGACTTGAAGGTTGGATGGGGGCTGTGGTCCGGGGATGCTGGAAAGCATGTTTCCTGCAGAGCAGGCATTTCCATGGAAAAATATGTCGCCAACATCCTTGTGATTCGCGCCAAGGACTTGGCCCTGTAATAAGTGATATCACTAATTTTGAGGGCTGAGTAATCGCGGGAATGTGGAGAACTTCGCCAACAATTTTGATATCAAACCCTTTTAAGGGCTGTTGGGTTAGGATAATTTTTGGAGGGTTTTAAACTTGGCTGTTTTTTTACACTGAGTATTTTTGGTCGGATATCATATAATTTTTGTAAGGTGGTACAATAGTTTCTAACAACAGGTAAAATATCAGTTGGCTGTCGAATGGACTGAAATGACCTTGCCATACCTGGAAAGTGCCTAACAGTAAGTACCCTAAAACCAGTTCCAGTCCAGTCCAGTCAACTCCACACAAATTGGCAATCCCATACCTGAAATACCTGAAAAGTACCTACTTGTACCTGAAAACAAGTTTCCTGTCGAATCTTCACAAATTACCTTCCCGTACCTGAAAAGTACCTACCAGTACCTGAAAACAAGTAGCCTGCTGAATCTCCACAAATTACCTTCCCATACCTGAAAGTAGAGTAACTACTCGTACCTGATACCTGAAAGTAGTATATAATTGTACCAGAAAGGAACGAGTACATATACAATACAGGGGGTTTCCGGATGACGGGGCAAAAAAAATATGGCAGGTAGGTACACCCACATAGACCATTTTTGGCTAATACATGTGGGGTCGCAGGTCGCAGGTCCCTCCTAACTGAGATACAGGGCCGGAACCAGTCAACTTGACAAATGGTTTTTTGCCCTTTTCTCGCTAACAACTTATAATAGCGAAAAAATAAGTGCAGTTTTGGGACCATTTTTAAGGAAGCCGCATCGAATGGTGGCATTGGTTTTTCAAAATACAGTTTCAAAATGGCGGATTCAAGATGGCGGCTATCATTTTTTCTCCGATCTCAATGAAAATTGGTGGTTAGGGGTTTTCAGGCATGCTGAAAATGAATCTGAAAAAAGTTTTTGAAAATTCGAAAACTTTTGTTTTTCTGCCACTCTTATAATTTCATGAAACTCATTCGATTTGTATGACATTTACAGTGTAGTAACTGATAGACCTACTTATTGAAAATCTGTAAAAAGTTTTCAAAAAATTACATATTTTACTAAATTGCTTTCGTTGGTTTGAGTTCAAGATGTTGAAGTGATTGTTTTGGAAATAACTAAAGTATACCCATATAAAGTTAGCATGGGAACTTTAAATCTAACCTGAACCTATAATACTGAAGGTACTTCGGATTTGCGATCTTTCTGGGTGTCCAGGGGATGATACCTACAACTTTGTTGAGTTTCATGAGAGGCATGAAGTGCACATCTCTGGTTCCTGTATAACATGCTGCCAGTGCTCGAGGCTTTGTGGCGCTGTCTTTTTTTAAATACTTGGCTGCATGCAGAGCCGTGCACGTTGATGAACTGAAAGAAGGCGACGCTTCTCCATCTGAGGCTGCTGGAAGTTTACCGTCTTTTCTCAGTTGTTTGTTAATTCTTATAAATTATCTTCAAACCTCTGAAAGGTACCTGAATAACAAACAAATATTCTATGTTTGCATATGTGGCTACTTCTCAGCTTTCCCCCTTTTACCGGGAAAATAAAATTATTGTGGCTTGGCCAGTCACTATGTCGTGAGCAAGATAACTCTGTTTTCGAAATGGAAAAATTGAAAAATGCTGAGGTAAAGCCATTTTAAATATCTCGCTGTGACACGACCTGTTTTCTTACACTGAAACTAAAATAGGAGAAAGTGAAGTGCGACGTCTGACTGTGGGTTTCAGGATCTGAATGAGCCGGAGGGGCGGCTGGACGCGCAGGCGCAGTTCGGTCGCACGCTGGGCCCGGAAGATTTCCTCCTGTTCCAAGTGCAGACGCATAAGCCTGAGGAGGTAGCGTACCTGCTGGATCTGTACCTGCCTCACCCCCGCGCCCCGCAAGAGGAGCCTCCAGAGCATGTCGGCTTCTCCTACATACTGCCCAGCGTCATGAAGGGCAGCGAGGGGCATCTGGTGGTCCCCATTACCTCCACAAGGCATCGCCCCATCGGCCAGCTCTCTGGTACCTATCTCACTATCGGCCAGTTGTCTGGTACTATTGGTACTATCTCCCTATTGGGCAGTTCTCTGAACCTATCTCACAATTAGGCAGTATACTCCTGAACCCATCTCCCTATCGATCAGCTCTCTTAAACCCTGCAACATGACTTTACGGAGGCACCCAAAGTGGTGATGTTGATGGTGATGGCTGTTACGGAGGCACCCAAAGTTGTGATGTTGATGGTGATGGCTGTTACATAGGCACCCAAAGTTATGATGTTGATGGTGATGGCTGTTTTTTGCTTGTTGCAGTTTACTACCTGATCATCTTGCCGATTGTTAACTACGTCTGTGATATGAGTGTTTCCTACTCGAAGTACTGGAAGCACAGCTCCCTCGGGCTGGACGTCGGCCACCGAGGCCTCGGCACCTCCTTCAAGCAAAAGAGGTTACTGAATTAACCTACCTAATACAAAACCGGTTCGATGAGCCTGTTAAGCGAACAGCAGCCATCTCGCCGTAGTGATTGCACCTGTCTTGTGCTTGTCTGTTTCAAATATCAACATTTTTTTATTTCTGTTTCCCTTGTAATATCTTCGTTATAATGTTTTTTACAACTGATTAACCCTTTTTGGACATTCCACCAAACGCAGTTTCCAAACATAGTGCATTTTGTCAAGTTTCGGACGTAATTCATTAAATGCCCGGGTTTTGTATCTCACTTACATTACCCTGCAACATGAGCAACCCATTACAACAACCTTCCTCCTCTTGTGTTGTAGCTGCGCGGAAGTGCGTGAGAACACGATCGCCTCGCTGAAGGAGGCTGCGTCACACGGCGCAGACTTTGTCGAGTTTGACGTTCAGCTCAGCAAAGACCTGGTCCCAGTCATCTACCATGACTTCCACGTCTGCATCTCCCTCAAGCGCAAGCGTGTCAACGAGGGTGACATGCTCGAGTTCCCCCTCAAGGAGCTCACCCTTAATCAATTGCAGTGCCTCAAGGTCAGTCGTCAACTCGTAACTGCAGTGCTCAGGGTGTGTACCCATAGTCATTAACTCGTACCTGCAGTGCTCAGGGTGTGTACCTACACACAGTCATTAACTCGTAACTGCAGTGCTCAGGGTGTGTACCCATAGTCATTAACTCGTAACTGCAGTGCTCAGGGTGTGTACCCATAGTCATTAACTCGTAACTGCAGTGCTCAGGGTGTCTAGACACAGTCATTAACTCGTAACTGCAGTGCTCAGGGTGTGTACCCATAGTCATTAACTCGTAACTGCAGTGCTCAGGGTGTCTAGACACAGTCATTAACTCGTAACTGCAGTGCTCAGGGTGTGTACCTACACACAGTCATTAACTCGTAACTGCAGTGCTCAGGGTGTGTACCCATAGTCATTAACTCGTAACTGCAGTGCTCAGGGTGTCTAGACACAGTAACTGCTTCCCAGTCAACTGTTGGTCTGTACTGATTGTAACTATAGCGTGACTGAAGGTATTCCTTCACAGGATATTAACCCTAAAACCCCGAGCAAAGTGTTGTACTACCTCGGGCCGGAGGAGGCTCCTCACGGGGTAAGATGATACCTCATTGCTCATGGTTCATGCCTTGTCTCACTAGAGCTGGCTACATACTATGCGTCCTGGAATGGAGTTGCTGGAGTAGCGGGCTTGCAGTGCCAACTCGGGGACGGCAGGTACCCACACTAACGATATGTCCACAGAAACACTGACATTAAGTACTCCCCACACTAACGATACGTCCACATATACACTGACACTACTCCCCACACTAACGATACGTCCACATAAACACTGACACTACTCCCCACACTAACGATACCTCCACATAAACACTGACACTACTCCCCACACTAACGATACCACCACATAAACACTGACACTACTCCCCACACTAACGATACCTCCACATAAACACTGACACTACTCCCCACACTAACGATACCTCCACATAAACACTGACACTACTCCCCACACTAACGATACCTCCACATAAACACTGACACTACTCCCCACACTACGATACCTCCACATAAACACTGACACTACTCCCCACACTAACGATACCTCCACATAAACACTGACACTACTCCCCACACTAACGATACCTCCACATAAACACTGACAATACTCCCCACACTAACGATACCTCCACATAAATACTGACAATACTCCCCACACTAACGATACTTCCGAGGTTGCCAACTCGCCAGAACAGCTGTCCAGGACGCATCATGTGTGACCAGCATTAGAGCTCACTGAGCTCAGTACTGCAGCATTAGAGCTCACTGAGCTCAGTACTGCAGCATTAGAGCTCACTGAGCTCAGTACTGCAGCATTAGAGCTCACTGCGCTCAGTACTGCAGCATTAGAGCTCACTGCGCTCAGTACTGCAGCATTAGAGCTCACTGCGCTCAGTACTGCAGCATCAGAGCTCACTGCGCTCAGTACTGCAGCATTAGAGCTCACTGCGCTCAGTACTGCAGCATTAGAGCTCACTGCGCTCAGTACTGCAGCATTAGAGCTCACTGCGCTCAGTACTGCAGCATTAGAGCTCACTGCGCTCAGTACTGCAGCATTAGAGCTCACTGAGCTCAGTACTGCAGCATTAGAGCTCACTGCGCTCAGTACTGCAGCATTAGAGCTCACTGAGCTCAGTACTGCAGCATTAGAGCTCACTGCGCTCAGTACTGCAGCATTAGAGCTCACTGCGCTCAGTACTGCAGCATTAGAGCTCACTGCGCTCAGTACTGCAGCACTAGAGCTCACTGCGCTCAGTTCTCCCAGCTTCTATACCCACTTTTGAATTCAGACTCTCCAGCTGATTGTTCAGTGGATTGATGAGACTATTGACTAGAGCCCAGACCGATTTCAACTAAAGATATGCAAGCGAACATACAAACCCCGAAAAGTATGAACGAAGAATCCGAAATATTGCATACACTAGAAACTGGCGTTTGGTTTGACAATAACTGAAAAATGCTGAAAACTTTCTGTTTTACTTTCTCGCCCGTATAATACATGGGCTGAGAAAGTTATGTTATCGTGCGAAATTTCGATTTTGAGATTTTCATTGCAAAAGGCTTTCAGAGGTCCTAGAAACCAAAAAATCCCTTTCGGCAGCCCCGAAAGGCGTAGGTAGATTTCGAAGATTACTTCCATCCACTAAAAGCAGTCTAAAATCATTTAGAATGACGGTTAACAAGATTTTCAGTTGACCCAAATGCATTATCTACAATAACAACGGAGGAATTGAGTTTTGAAATTTCACCCCCCCCCCCCCCCCTAACAAGAAAATGAAAGTGATTTTACAAAAAACTTTTTCAGGCAAAAGTTGTAGATATTATTAATAGAAACGCATACCAAAAAGAATAAACTCGATATCTCACCAAATAAGTGAGTTATGACGTTTTGAAAATTCAACCCCCCACCCCCTGCCTAAACGGTGCGTCGGACGAAAATCTTTTTCAGACAAAAGTTGTAGGTAATATCCGACCAAAAACACTCCGTGTAAAAAAAACAGCCAAGTTTATAACCCTCCAAAAATTAGCCTAACTCAACAGCCCTTAAAAGGGTTTGATATCAAAAATGTTGGCCAAGTTCTCAACATACCCACTATCACTCGGCCCCCAAAATTAGTGATATCACTTATTACAGGGCCAAGTCCTTGGCGCAAATCACGTAAGCGTCACAGCCGGTCATAGACACAGACTTTAAGGTTGGATGGGGGCTGCGGACCGGGGGTATTGGAAAGCAGGTATATGACAAAATATGTCGCCAACATCCTTGTGATTCGCGCCAAGGACTTGGCCCTGTAATAAGTGATATCACTAATTTTGGGGGCCGAGTGATAGTGGGTATGTTGAGAACTTGGCCAACATTTTTGATATCAAACCCTTTTAAGGGCTGTTGAGTTAGGCTAATTTTTGGAGGGTTATAAACTTGGCTGTTTTTTTTACACGGAGTGTTTTTGGTCGGATATCATATAATTTTTGTAAGGTGGTACAATAGTTTCTACCAGTAGGTAAAACATCAATTGGCTGTCGAACGGACTCAAGTTTTCTTGCCATACCTGAAAAGTACCTACTCGTACCTGAAAATGAGTTCCCTGTCGAATCTCCACAAATTACCTTCCCATACCTGAAATGTACCTAATCGTACCTGATAACAAGTTGACTGTCGAATGGAGTCAAAATACCTTGCCATACCTGGAAAGTACCTCCCAGTACCTGAAAACCAGTTCCCTGTCAAATCTACCCAAATTATTATCCCGTACCTGAAATGTACCTACTCGTACCTGAAAGTAAGTTGCCTGACGAATCTACACAAATTACCTTCCCATCCCTGAAAATATAGTACCTTCTTGTACCTGATACCTGAAAGTAGTACGTAATCGTACCTGAAAGGAACAAGGAGACATATCCACATTTCACAACATTGTAGGTAGGTATAGGTAGGTATTTATTTTTATTGTTAGGACAAGGAGCTGGAGGCAGTATTTGTTTTGTAAATATCGGCCATAAGTTAGTACGGGAACTTTGAATCGAACCTGAACCTATAATACTGAAGGTACTTCGGGTTTGCGATTTTTCTGGGTGTCCATGGGATGGTACCTACAAGTGTGCTGAGTTTCAGCTCTATCGCACTGCTGGAACATGCTAATAATTTGTATAGGTGAGTGAGTGAGTGAGTCAGTGAGTGACCCTCAAAAACAGCTAAGTTTGGTATGTCACTGCTCAGGTACGGTTGGACGTTGAAGTTTGAAATTTCATTTAGGAGGTCCCGTGCGACCCTACTACAGGAAAAGGGTACCCACTGTTCGAGCCACGCCCCCTTGCCTCCTGTAGAGAGGCACGAAAAGTGCACAACTCTGGTTCCTGTATAACATGCTGGCAGTGCTCGAGGCTTTGTCGCGCTTTCTTTTTCTTTAAAACTTGGCTGCATGCACTGCCGTGCATGTTGATTGAGGCAAATGCATTACAAAACAAAAGAACTCGATAACACCCCTAGGACACAAGTTATGAATTTTTTTGTGCGCAAAACCCTCTTTTTCCACCCTTACTCAACCATTAGGGGTGGGATCAAAAAACGTTACTAAGAAAAGTTGTAGGTAGTACTGTTAGACGACCCTCAGAGAAAACCACGTTTCATTAGTTGCAATATTAAGGGAGTTATGGCCAAAAAACCAGATTTCGAAAAAGTCCACCCCTTTTCCCCCCCTTGGTCCGATTTCCCCCATTAACGAACTCGACCGAGATTTTAGTCCCTTATATTTTATTAAATAGTCAAAACCAATTATATTTAAAAAATACGGCTCCTAGCGTGTTCACAAGGAAATGAAAATGATATCCGACCAAAAACACTCCGTGTAAAAAACGCAGCCAAGTTTATAACCCTCCAAAAATTAGCCTAACTCAACAGCCCTTAAAAGGGTTTGATATAAAAAATGTTGGCCAAGTTCTCCACATTCCCGCTATCACTCAGCCCCCAAAATTAGTGATATCACTTATTACAGGGCCAAGTCCTTGGCGCAAATCACGTAAGCGTCACAGCCGGTCATAGACACAGACTAAGGTTGGATGGGGGCTGCGGTCCGGGGGTATTGGAAAGCAGGTATATGACAAACTATGTCGCCAACATCCTTGTGATTCGCGCCAAAGACTTGGCCCTGTAATAAGTGATATCACTAATTTTGGGGGCTGAGTGATAGCGGGAATGTGGAGAACTTGGCCAACATTTTTTATATCAAACCCTTTTAAGGGCTGTTGAGTTAGGCTAATTTTTGGAGGGTTATAAACTTGGCTGCGTTTTTTACACGGAGTGTTTTTGGTCGGATATCATATAATTTTTGTGAGGTGGTTCAATAGTTTCTACCAGTAGGTAAAACATCAATTGGCTGTCGAATGGACTCAAGTTTTCTTGCCATACCTGGAAAGTACCTACCAGTACCTGAAAACCAGTTCCCTGTCAACCCTACACAAATTACCAATCTCATACCTGAAATACCTGAAAAGTACCTACTCGTACCTGAAAATGAGTTCCCTGTCGAATCTCCACAAATTACCTTCCCATACCTGAAATGTACCTAATCGTACCTGAAAACAAGTTGACTGTCGAATGGAGTCAAAATACCTTGCCATACCTGGAAAGTACCTCCCAGTACCTGAAAACCAGTTCCCTGTCAAATCTACACAAATTATTATCCCGTACCTGAAATGTACCTACTCGTACCTGAAAGTAAGTTGCCTGGCGAATCTACACAAATTACCTGGAAGGACAAGAAGCAGGAGGCAGTATTTGTTTTGTAAATATCTGCCATAAGTTAGTATGGGAACTTTGAATCGAACCTGAACCTATAATACTGTAGGTACTTCGGGTTTGCGATTTTTCTGGGTGTTTTGGGGATGGTACCTACAAGTATGCCGAGTTTCAGCTCTATCGTACCGCTGGAACATGCTTATAATTTGTATAGGTGAGTGAGTGAGTGAGTGAGTGAGTGAGTGAGTCAGTCAGTCAGTGAGTGACCCTCAAAAACAGCTAAGTTTGGGATGTCACTGCTCAGGTACGGTTGGACGTAGAAATTTGAAATTTAATTTTGGAGGTCCCGTGGGACCCTACTACAGGAGAAGGGTACCCACTATTCGAGCCACGCCCCCTTGCCTCCTGTAGAGAGGCACGAAAAGTGCACAACTCTGGTTCCTGTATAACATGCTGGCAGTGCTCGAGGCTTTGTCGCGCTTTCTTTTTCTTTAAAACTTGGCTGCATGCACTGCCGTGCATGTTGATTAT